>PVKS010004960.1:0-88669 GCA_004027875.1 Aplodontia rufa
AATCCAACAAATTATAAGATCGTATTTTGAAAACCTATACTCCTCCAAATTTGATAACTTGGAAGAAATGGATAAATTTCTAGACACTTACAGCATCCCTAAATTAAATCAGGAGGATATTGAAGTCCTAAATGGCCCATTCACAGACACTGAAATCCAGTCTGCAATTAAAAGTCTACCAAAGAAGAAAAGCCCAGGATCGGACGGCTTCTCCGCTGACTTTTACCACACTTTTGAGGAGGAACTAACACCTCTCCTTACTAAGTTATTCGTATTTCTTTCTAGTTCACCATTTCTATCTATGGTTCCTCCTCTACCTATCTAGCTTCCTTCCTTCCTTTCTTTCCTTTTTATACCAGTGATTGATTTCAGAGGCACTTACTGCTGAGTCACATCCCCAGTCCTTTTTATTTTTTATTTTGAGACAGGGTCTCAGTAAATTGCTGAGGCTGGCCTTGAACTTGTGATCCTCCTACCTGAGCCTCCCAAGTCACTGGGATTACAGGTGTGTGCCACCATGCCAGGCTCCTCAACTGCTCTCTACTGAGTGTCTAAGTTAAAGACCAAGGGAGTTGAATCAGGGGCACACATCAAAAACTGTATGAATTATCCTATGGCTCAGTTCTCAATGCTTGAAAACCTCGGTCTCACAGATCCTGCACCTCCTCCCACCCACTGAACTTTATCTTCCCTCCAGCTTAGGATCACACTTCCTGGAATTTGCCCTTGCTCCATCTCGTCTTAAGTGCCCAAGAATTGTTCCCAGCCCAAACCTCCCTTTCTTCTATTTCAGTGGGTCCCTCTGCAGATTCATTGAGATATTTGGATTAGAGATTCGTTCTTTACAAAGAATATATGGAAAATCTAAAAACATTTATAAAGAAGAAAATAATATACTGAGCCTTATTACCCATCACATCTACTCAGAGGCAATCCTGTCTCATGCTATCTCTCTCACTTCCTCTCTTTTATTTTGAAGAGAATCCCAGATAGCATATTATTTTATGCTTATCAATTTCTGAATGCATTTATAAGTAATAAGAATTTTTAAAAAATGTAAGCATAACACCACCACTGAAATGTCCCTAGCAATTCCTAGATTATCAAACAACCCACCCTGCTTTTCACATGCCCAGCCAGCCTTCCGGGAGTAAGATAGGCCATGGACAGTATCCCTTGAACCATGACCTTGCTGGAAGAAATAAGGATTTTCACTGCTTAAGTAGAACACCATTATTCAAAAAGATCTAGAATTCTATGCCTTTGTTAAAATATATTGCCTCGGCCATTTATCCATGCAGCTTGAGAGCAGAATAAGGCAGCAGAGAGTGGCAAGGGACAGATATTTTAAAGCTTCATTTGTTCCTTTGGGAGCACCCAGTTTGTTCTATTAGCAAAGTGTGTTATAGCCCAGGAAATACACAGGCTGTCCTTGGACCAGCTCCTGGAAGATGTACATGTGAACTGATAGGATTTTTTTTTTTTTAAATCTTTCCCAAGCATCTCATGTTTTTTCCCAGCAGGAACAGAAATGTGTCGTTACTTACTAAGAAGAGCAGTTCACCTCAGGCTGTCCAACAACTGAATTAGTGGATCCGGAAAGAAAAGAGGGAGGGGGCAAAGATCCATTTGGAAATAACTTTCTTGGGTAATTATACCCTCCGTGACCATGAAGTTGAGTGCATTCACAGATGTTTCTTCATTTTTTTCTTTTTTTAGAACGTTCCTCTGCTATTCCCCCAGCAAGCTGCAAAGCAGATTGAGTTTAGTTCCCCAGTGTAGCTTTGCTACTGTAGCCATTATAGCATTGGTGATGTGAAGTCACTTTTGCCAGGGATGAGATGAGTCAAAATGTCGACGAATTTGTAACAATTTTATGAGTTATTGAGTTCATAGTCTGCTGGTGCCATCTGGAAGGGAAGGAAGACTACTGACATTGTCATTGTCACACAGGGACACAGTTATGGGACATGCTTTCCAACCTGCTCAGATCTCTCATTTCTCCCATGAAGCCCTCTTGCATAACCCCAGCTGTAATTTTTCTCTCCTGCTCTGTTCTGCCACCATGTGTGGTTACCCTCTTATAAGAGTTTTAATAATAGTCTACTTTGAACTAAAGTTTCTTTTATAATTTATTTCTTCCACTTCTGTCCCTGTAAAACAGGGGCTCTGTCTTACTCATCCCTGCATCTGTGCTCTGTACAGAATAAGCCTTAACAAGCATTTGTTGAAATGAAATCCTGAAATGTAGATGTGACGACATACAAGAAGTAAAACGAACACACAAATCCCAAATAGAGAGGTTTTGAAAACTCAGTTCCATAAGCAGTTGTGATCTCAACTCTAAAATATAAAAAAGTTCAATTTATTGAGCACTTAAAATGTACTCCATAATTGCTTCCAATGTGGCTCATTGCATGCTAGACGCATGTCTGTGAATATTACACTTTGCCTAGACAATCAGCAAAACAACCAATGGAGCCTAAATTTGCAGTTTGCCAGTTTCCATAGCAAAAATACTCCCAATATGGCCAACACCAAGCTACCAACATGGCGTCACTGAATTGAAGTAGGAGGAGATGCCCAGCACACACATTGCTTACAGGAGTGCACTGTGTGAGCTGAAACTGGCAAAGCTCTGTAGGAGTCCTGTCCTTCTCCACCTCCTTCTTCCTCCCTCCTCTTGTCTCACTCCTTACCAGCTACCTTGGCCCCCTTGTGTTTCTGAGACACATCCTTTCAGGTCCTCCACCTTGGTGTTCTCTCTGCCTCTGCGCCATTCACCCATGTATCCGTGTCTGAGTTCTGACTTTTCCCAAGTCTTTGCAGCTCAGTTCCTCTGAGTGTGAGGATCTCTACCCCAGCACTCTGTTCCCCTCCTGCTGCAGTGACCTTTGATTTGGTTCATAGTGCTCACCACCACCCCATCCCTGTCTCTGACAGTCAAATTATTTACTAAGTCCTTAGTTTTCAGCCAGGATTCCCCAGTGATGGAACATTAATAAGTTCAACAAAGGCAGGGGTTTTTTTGGTCCATTTTTACCTGTGATATATTTTCAAGTGTTGAGATTAGTGTCAGGATGTAGAATACCATCAGATGAATGAATGAATGGCCTAAATAAGCTTGCACAGCTCTCCAGAGCCAGGTGGGAACTAGCCCCTGGGGAGGTTCCCAGGCTAGCCTTCTTTCTACTTCTCCACACTAAAGGCTAAGGTGAGAAAGTTGACCCTGGAGAGCACCATTCATGGAGAAGCCACATGCTGAACCATGGGTAAGAGACATCACTTAATTCCTCCACGAGTCTTTAGAAAGAAGTTTGAAAATCTGATATATCAGTGAAGGACGAATGGGACCAAAGGAAACAAAAATTGGTTGAGACCTACTGTTATCAAGGGTCACATAATGCCCTTCATATTCTCCCTCTTATTTATTTTCTTAAAACACTTTTAAAAATTCTGCAGATGAGATAACTGAGGCTCAAATGGTTAGATTCTTTGCTCTGGCCATGGTGTTAATGTCTAGATTCAAATATATGGAATTTTATTAAGATTTTGAAGCCTCTGATATTTCTGTTAACAGGGCTACAGCTTTAATATTCCAAATAGTGGAAGGAGAGTTAAAATGAAATGTTTACTAGTTGAGAGATAGCAATAAATATTTACAGCAGGTATGAGCGAAGACAGTTACATTTTCACCTTCATTTAACATGCAATAAATTTTCATGTTCATTTAACGTGAGATGAATTTTTGTGTTTCTGCCACATTCAAAAGGCTGTACCAGGAAGTTATATTTATCAATAAACTATTTTATTAGCATCTAGTATGTGTTAGACATTTAGCTAGAGATAGAAAATGCTGAAAAATCAAACCAAATAAGCAAAAAAAAAAAAATAGTGCTTACACTCTAATAGTTGAGAGGGTCAGTTTTCCAATGGTAAAGGGATGAAATGAAACTATTTTAAGGCTTCATTGAATTAAGGGAGATATGGATTAGTGTCTCTATTTTAATTTTTTTGAGAGAAAAACCATTTTTATTTAGTTTTTCATGTGGCCTTCATTGCTTTGAGACTTCATTGTGTACGTGGTGCTGGGGTTTGAACTTGTGTACTCGTGCATGCCAGACAAGTGACATAACTGCTGAGCCACCACGCCAACCCCTTGTTCAAATATCTTATGCAGCATCTTAAAACTATATATCATAAATTTTAACAAATTGCTTTTTTGTTTTATGGTTCTAATCCATGAATTTGTCTAACTTTCCCCCAAGCCTAGGTTCAACTCCAGCCACCACAAATGAGAGAAAACATTCAGCCCTTGAATCTCTGGGTTTGGCTAATTTTGCTCAGCATGATTTCTTCCATTGCCATCCATTTACCTTCAATGAATGCAATATCATTGTTTCTATATATATATACACCAGAGCTTTTGCATTCATTCATCCAGTGAGAGGTATTTGGGTTGATTCCATAATTTAGATTTTTGTAAATTGAGCTGATATGAACATGGATTTTGCTGTGTTTCTATAATTTGCTGATTTTAACCCCTCTGGGAAAATACCCAGAAGATGAATAGCTGGATCAAATGGTGGATCCAACCCTAATTTTTTAAGGAGACTCCACACTGCTTTCCAAACTGGCTGTACCAGTTTGCAATTCCCCCAACAGTGTGCTAGTGTTCCTATCTCCCCACAACCCCTCCAGCATTTGTTATTGTTTGTATTCTTCATCTTTGCCAGTCTGACTGGAGTGAAGGGAAACCTTAATGTAGTTTTGATTTGCATTTCTCTGACTGCCAGTGATTTAGAACACTTTCTCATGGATTGCTCAATGTCCTGTGTTGAGAAATTTGTTTAGCTCTCTGTCCCATTTACTGTGGGATTCATTCCAGGTGTGCAAGCCTGGTTCAACATACGCAAATCAATAAATGTGATTCATCACTTAAACAGAATTAAGGACAAAAACCATATGATCATCTCAATAGATGCAGAAAAGGCCTTCAATAAAATCCAACACCCTTTTATGGTCAAAACTCTGGAGAAAATAGGAATCAAAAGAACTTATCTTAACTTTGTGAAGGCCTTATATGCCAAATCGTCAGCTAGTATAATACTAAATGGAGATAAATTGAAAGCATTTCCACTAAACTTGGGAACAAGTCAAGGCTGCCCGCTTTCACAACTTTTGTTCAATATAGTTCCGGAGACATTGGTGGGAACAATCAGGCAAGAGAAGGAAATCAAAGGGATAAGAATAGGAAGGGAAGAAGTCAAACTATCCCTTTTTGTTGATGACATGCTCCTATATCTTGCAGATCCAAAAAACTCCACCATAAAACTGTTGGAGCTAATAAGCAGATTTGGCAAAGTAGCAGGCTACACGATCAAACTCATAAATCAATAGCTTTCCTATACACCTACAATATTAGCACAGAAGAAGAAATCAGGAAATCGATCCCATTCACAACATCCTCTAAAAAAATAAAAAGTAGGGAATTAATCTTACATCAGAAGTAAAAGATCGTTACAAGGAAAATTATTGAACACTGAAAACAGAAATTGCAGAAGACCTGAGAAGATGGAAAGATGTTCCATGCTCTTGGTTATGCAGAATTAATATAATTAAAATGGCCTTTCTACCAAAAGCACTATACAGATTCAATGCAATCCCCATTAATAATATAATGTAATTCCTTATAGGTATAGAAATTCATTTGGAACAACAAGAAACACAGAATAGCCAAACCAGTACTAAGAAAGAAAGATGAAACAGGTGGCTTTGCAATACTAGATCTAAAATCATACTATAGAGCTGTAGTATTAAAAACAGCATGGTGCTGCTATCCAAATAGGAATGAAGAGCAATGTAATAGAATAGAGGACTCCGAGACAAACCCACAAATCTTTAGACACCTGATTTTTGACAAAGGGGGTCAAAAAATAACATGGAGGAGAAACAGCCTGTTTAACAAATGGTGCAGAACAAACTGGACCGCCACTTGCAGAAAATTGAAATTAGATCCTTATCTCTAACCTTGCACAAAAATCAAACTAAATGGATCAAGGAATTTGAAATTAAATCAGCTACCATACAAATGCTAGAAGAAAAATTAGGACCAACATTCCAGCCTATTGGAGTTGGCAATGACTTCCTCAACAAGACTCCTAAAGTGAAAGAATTACAGTCAAAATCAATGAGTGGGATGCCATTAAACTAAAAAGTTTCTGTACAGCCAAGGAAATAGTCCAAACAGTCAAGAGACCTCCTACTGAATGGGAGAGAATCATGGCCTCTGATCCCTCTGACAGGGGACTAATATCCAAAATTTACAAAGAACTCAAAAAACTGAATAACAAAGAAATAAACAGTCCAATCAATAAATGGGCCAGAGAGCTAAGCAGAAACTTCTCAACAGAGGACATTGATCAAGCCAATGAATACATGAGAAAGTGTCTCTATTTTAAAGGTGGAGAAATAGACTTCGGGCAACATCTAGAACACATTTCCTCATATTTCTGGCCCAGAATTTATATTTTTTTACTGTAGAAAAGTCAGAAAACATTTCTATGTGGCCATATAACTACCACAGGAGCTGCTTAATTGCTCTTTGCCAGATCAGAAACTGTCCTACTCATACCACCCCCCCACCACCCTCAGTGGTTTCACAAAAACATTCCTGATGCTAAGGTAGGGTCAGAAAATCATGTAGAAGTTTTACTGAAATGTGTATGTGTTCTTGGAAAGAAATTCAAATAATAATTATATAATACATCATATCTTGTAGTATGCTTCAATCGTTTTAGTAAATTGCTTGAATGCCCAACTCCTATTCAGTATTCAGAGTGCAGCTCAAATGGCACTTCCTCCATGAAGCCTTTCCTGGATCCTCTAAGGGTTGAATACTTGTCTCTTGTATTTTGAAGGAAATTGATTCGTATCTGCTGCAAAGCACTTGTCACATTGCGTTATATTTACTTGCTCCTTCCCAGCCTGGCTATTGCATTTGGGAATGGACCAATACAGTGACATTAACAGAAAATGTTATTAACTCATTCTTACCTTGCTATCTTGTATCTCCCAGGCCTTACAAAATTCTGTTTAGATCTTGGGGACCACACTGGGTCCCTTGTGCTCAGGAATGAGTCTGGTCACATTTCTTCTGGTAGGTGACATCTGTTTCCTCTGTGACTGTTTCCTTCTTTGGTCCTCTCTCCTCCTCGAGGTCCCCTTTGTCGGTGATTCTGCAGGAAGGTACTTCTCCTCTGCCTCTAGGGCTTTGTGGCAGGTTAGATTGTCTGGGAAGCAGATTGATAAGATGACCTTGGGAGCATTGTATTAGAGGTTTATTGGGATTTGCACTATGAAAGGAAAGGACAGATATAGAAGAGGGCAGAAGATAGATATCACACTGTGATGCTGATTTGACCATTTCTGCCAGCAGGAAGGGGCTCTTGGGAGTGAAGATGACCTTTCAGAGTAGTTCCACGTTGGGCAGAAGTGGCTAGACCTATATTATTATTGCTCAGTCATTGCCTGGAGGCCACCTAGAGAGACAAACAGACCTTGAGTTGAAAGACCCTTATGGGTCTTAGCAAACTACATTCTCCACAGCTAGCAGCAAAGCTTTCATGAAAGAGGATCTGTGTGTCACATCTCCATGTGTACCATATTGGTGGTGTGCTGGAGCTGATTTGTGTTAGAGCCAGTTGTTAAAATCCCAGGGATTTAGCAAGTTGATTGTGAAGCTGAGCCATTATTAAAAGTAAAATAAAATAAATTAAAAAACAGATACATTATACACCAAGGAATAAATACATGGTTGACATTCATCATTGCCTAATGGTTTCCTAGCTTGTCCTGTTCTACATGGTCCTGTCTGTTGCATCTATGTGATGTGCATGGTGCTACTTAATGGTGCAGGCTGCACAGCTCTACCCTACTTCAAATATAGCAATATCACATTGATATCTTGAAATTGGCCATAGTGGGAGCATTCATACAATGGGAACTGGCAAACTGTCAATCAGGGCTTAATTTATTATTCTGTTGATGGTTAGATTTAAGACTAAACAGAAGTTTCTCAGTAGAATAAACACAAAATGTCAATAAGTATATGAAAAAATGTTCAATATTTCTAGCAATCAGGGAAATGCAAATCAAAACATTAAGATTTCATCTCATGGAAAATTCTGGTAGGATTGTGGGGAGAAAGGAGCACTTGTACTTTGTTGGTGGGACTGCAGACTAGTACCACCAGGCTGGAAAGTAGTATGGAGATTCCTTAAAAGCCTAGGGATGGAACCACCTTATGACCCAGCTATTCCACTCCTGGGTATTTTCCCAAAAGATCTAAAATTGGCATACTACTATGATACAGCCACATCAGTGCTTATAACAGCACAATATACAGTAGATAAATTATAGATTCAATCCAGATGCCTGTCAATAGATGAATGGATTAAGAAATTGTGATACACACATACACACACACACACACACACACACACACACAATGGAGTTTAACTCAGCTATTAAAAGGAATGAAATTATGGTATTTGCTGCAAATGGATGGAAAAGGAGAATATCTTGCTAAGTGAAATCAGCCAAACTCTAACTAAAAGGTTGAATGTTTTCTCTCATATGTGGGAGCTAGAGTAAAATAAAGGAAACTGGGAGGGAAAGGATAAGATTACATAAAGAACCATTCAAATACAAATTAGTAGATTAGTTAAAGGAAATCTAGTTGAGTAGAGGAAAGAAAAGGTGAGAGGGGAGGAAGTATTGGTGCGGAAAGGGCTGGGAAGGGAGAGATTAAAATAAAAGTATATTTTGCACTTACTTCTAAGATAATTCCCATGGAATCAATAAAAACTGGAAAAGTAAAAAAAAAAAATCAAAGGCAGATCAGTAGAAGAAAAGACAAACCTATGGTATAAAATGTATCATTCTGATCCGAATGTTAGTTAATATTTCTCTTATGCTAATAAGAGAGATGAAAGCAAAACAAGTGAGACAGCATTTAGGAGTGAGAACTTCACTCGTGTGTCAATCATGACTTCTTTGATGAACTGGATGACAGCTTTTGACTACCAGAAAGCTATTTCCTCAATTTTTGTTCCATTTACAGTATGATGGCCACAGACATGATACACATGTAAATATGGTTCACATCATGATACAGATTTCCACAAAAAATGAAATGAAAGCATATTGTGAGGAGTAATTGGTTATGTAACATTTATAATGATGAATACTGTATATTTTATGAATTGTAAGTTGTATGTGGTGCAATCTTTTTGTAATATATTTCTATTAGTGCATTATAGTTTTACATAATGTTGGGATTAGTTGTCATATTTTCCTAGATGCACACAATTCAGCAATATAATTTATTCAATATCCCCCCACATCCCTCTACCTCCCTCCTCCTGTCTCCTGATCCCTTGCCTTTCTTCTGGGTCCTATATTACTCCTAAAAACCCAAATACAGTGACATAATTCTTATACATATGAAGTATATATATATATAGATATAGATATAAATATATGTATGGCTATAGTATATACAGTGATATTTATAACTGCTTGGAATGTACCTTGCTTTATCTCAGTTCCAACATTTCCCCTTCTCCTCCCTTCCTATCATCCCTTGTTATTCTTCAAAATATTTGACAATGGGATTAAACATTTATGTTTTTGTACAGGGATGCCGCATAGCTTGTTCAAATATCTTATGAAGTATCTTGCAACTGTATCTCATAAATATTAACATTTTGCATTTTTATTCCATGGATCTAATACATGAGTTTCTCTGCTTTACTCCCAAGACTGGGTTTAGGTCCAGCCTCCACAAATGAGGGACACTATTTGTAGCAGCTCAATTTACAATAGCTAAATTGTGGAACCAACCCAGATGCCCCTCACTGGATAAATGGATCCAAAAGCTGTGGTGTATATATATACCATGGAGTTCTACTCAGCTATTAGAAACAATGATATTACATCTATTGAAGGTAAATGGATGGCACTGGAAGAAATCACCCAGAGCGAAGTTAGTCAATCACAATCAAGGGCTGAATGGTGCATTTTTTTTTTTTTTACAGAGAGAATCAATTTTTACTGAATTTTTCACATGGCTTTCATTGCTCTGACACTTAGTTGTGTACATGGGTGCTGGGGTTTGAACTAGTGTACTTGCACATGCTGGGTAAGTGCCATCACTGCCAAGTGAATGGTGCATTCTTAATACAAATACACATGCACATTTTCTATGGCTCAAGAGTGGGGAGTTGATTTTTTCCCAGCATACCACTGCTTTTTCCTGGGACCATGACCCCAAGTTGGTGCTGCTGTCTCTGTTGTGTAGCTTAGCTTAGGCACTTGGGCACTGCCTGGTGTCACCAATGAGCTGCAATCTCTGATGCTCTCTGTGTGCTAAACTGAGCAATGGCCTAGACATAGGTGGCTTCTACAGTACTTTGGTGCCATGGGTAAAAATGTTACTGTGCCTTGTGTCTCAATCGCTTAGGAAGTTCTAGCACACACACTTCTTTCAGTTTCAACTCACAGGATCCTTTCTCCTTCCACTGAGACTCAGGAAGGGTTCCACCATGGCCTAGATGAGAAAAGGAAGTTGGAAGAGAATGTACATTATGTAGAAAATTACCCACTACCAGGCATGGTGATGTATGCCTGTAATCCCAGTGACTTGGGAGGATGAGGCAGGAAGAGTGTAAGTTTGAGACCAGTCTCAGCAACTTACCAAGACCCTGTCTCAAAATAAAAAAAGAAAGAGCTGGGGATGTGGCTCAGTGGTAAAGTGTCTCTGGGTTCAATTCCTATTTCAAAAAAAAAAAAGAAAGAAAGGAAATTGCCTACTACCCTCTAAAGCTAACCCAGGCTTCTCTATTTGTTGTTTATCTGGATCTTTCTCTTTCTTGAGACTTCTCAGTATTTTACATTGAGTTCTCCTTGTGATTTTAAATAATTAATGTGTTTGTCCTCTCTAGACCTTCTTTAAATCCTGTGATGGCCCTACATGAGACCCTAGATGGGCTTCCCTTATTTCAATGTCTGTCACCCAATGGTACGATGACCATCCTGAAGGAAGTGACTTCATCTTTCCATCTCCAACACCGGCAAGTGGTTTAGGGCTCAGTAACAAGTCTAATGAGTGAATGCCATGTGTCAGATGAGGGGAAGAGAGCAGACATGTGAGCTTCCAGTCATGGAATGTTCGTTAGTCCACACCGAGAGGCATGCTCCTTTGTCACCAAGTGGACCTTTTCGTCTAGGCTACATTTCATGCATGAAAAGGCTGTGACTGAGTGAGGGGTGTAATGTGCTTCATCCCGATTGCAGGGCATGGCTGCAAAGGCACTGTGAGTCCTCCCATTAGCTCTCTCCTGGTTGATGTGTGGTCACTGAGTCCCATTTAAAAGCCTTCCTGTCTCACTTTTTAGGCTGCTATGCTCTTTGCCTGGAAACAGTGATGTTCTTTTGTTCTGACATTTAAAAATCTGCCTGGCCCTTCCTGTGAGCATAGGCCTTCATGCCTTGGCCAGGTTTTTATTGTTATCTTTTGTAATCTCTTTTAAGGTCTTGGTGTCAGTGGGGCCTTGTTATATCCCTCCCATTAATGTGGGTCACAGTTTGACCCAGCTGTCCTTAGATGGAGAGGCAAGCATTTCAGAGCTATTTGTATCATCTCTGTTTCAGGTGATAGCAAGGGCTGACAAAATCACTTTAAGATGCAGGTGCTGTGGATACCAAACTCCCTAACAGGAGGGAAATAGTTCCCAGTCTTTTCCAAATGTGGAAAAACACTACATGCAAGTGAAATCTCAATTCATTTTTTTTTCTGGCTTTCATAAAAATTACCATCTTGGCCTTGATTATCTTACAAATAAATAATATATTTAACTTACTTGGAACCCGTCATTGTACCAAAGTCTTTTTGTAAAATGATGAACAAAACAGACGGGATCCTTGCCTTCTTGGGATTTGTAATCCAAGGCTGCACCTGAAGAGGGTCTACCTGCTCATCATACCGTGATGGGGGAAGGAGGCCAAGAAAGCACACACAGGATGGAGGGAAGAATTCATCCTTTTATCAGGAGCCCACTCCCAAATAACTACCAACTGCTGTGATAACAGCACTAATCCGTTCATGTCAGCAGAAGAATGGGTTAGCGTCATAGAAGTGCAATTAAATGGAAAACAGAATTCATAGAGTGGGCACCTAGAGCTCGGAGAAGGCATCTCTGTGGACATACATCTGCCCCAACATCCTGAAGCTGGGTGGGACTCAGTCATAATGACTTCAACACGCGCTTCCATGACCCTTCTATGCCAGCCCTTGATATTTACCTTACTATATGTTAATTTAATATTCAATCACAGGAGATAGGTGCAATTACAATAAAATGGAGACAGAATATCTGATTATCTTCTGATTCTTGCTCTTGTTTGAACCCCTTTCTTTTCTTTTTTTTGAGAGAGACAGACAGAGAGAATCAATTTTTATTTAGTTTTTCATGTGGTTTTCGTTGCTCTGACACTTCATTGTGTACATGGTTCTGGGGTTCGAACCCACCTCCTCACACATGCTAGGCAAGCACTGGAAGCACTGAGCCACCGCTCCAGCCCCCAACCCCTTTGTTTTTTGATGACCCCCAGGACTGCAATAGTAATTAATTCTATTCATTTAGATGACGTTAATCATGGCAATTTTAGTTACCATTACGTCTAAATCTATTTTATCTCTCCAGCTACACAATATTCCCTAGGCATCAGGCGAGGTGCTGAACCACGTGCTTCTGTGCAGCCACACACCTGCTTTCGCTCTGCTCTGTGCTGAGCCAACATGCTGTGGAGTAGGAACGTGCTGCAGCAGTGACAGAGCACTGGACCGGGAGCCACCAGATGTCCTGTCCTCACTAGCTGCATAAACAAGCAGAACAGCATTTTCCAGGCCTGTTTTCTCATCTGTAAAAATGGGTACAATTTCTGCTGCACTAAATAAGTCCAAGGATTGAGAATAGCTGCGAGGACTCAGTGAATGTGAAAACATTTTCAAGTGTGTTTTATGACTTTGTGGGGTTATGAATTGTGTAATTTTGTGAATCAGAACCCTTGAGAGAAACTTAACTCAAAAGGATTTAAAGAAAACACGGGCTGCACTAGTTTACCTCATACAATCAAAGAATCAACGCTGTTTGTGCTCTCAGGGGATGGAATCAGGGGCTCAAATTCTGTGAGCATTTTCATTTTATTTTTATTTTTTTCTTATTTTTTATTGGTGCATTGTAGTTGTGCATAATGATGGGATTTGTTGTCACACATTCATAGATGCACACAATACAGCAATACAATTCGGTCAATACTGTCCCCCCCACACCCCCTGCCTCTCTCCTCCCATTCTCCATATTCCTTGCCTCTCTTTCTTGGTCCTATATTTTTTCTAAAATATCCAAGTACAGTGACATAATTCTTATATCTATGAAGAACACTGTTTTATATACACGACTACGGTATATACAGTGACATACTTATAAATGCTTGGAGTATTCTTTGCTTTAACTCAGTTCCAACATTTTAAAGAGTGGAGAGGAGACAATTTCCCCACATATTGATCTGACTGTGTCAAAGGTCCAGCTGAATCTAGAATTGTGACCCATGGTGGGGATTACCATGGTGGATTTTTTTTTATGTGAAAATCAAAATCATAACTTTATAGTTGAAATCCTCCAAAGAACAGGATTATTATTAACAGAATAAGAGGGAAGAAATATCGGGTGGACAGAAATCACTCATATCCTCTACAATTCATAATAAGAAATGTATGAAGCATTCAAAACTAGCTGATATAATAGAAAGGAAGCAAAAATCTGTGTTCAACATAGGCAGCATACTGCAAAATTAAGTCACCTTGCACAGATGATATGCTTGGAATAAATGAGTGGAGATGACCTACAAATTCACCCAAAGTCACCTGAATTAATAGCAACTCACAACAAAAGATGGAATTTTGCAGAAGGGAATCAAGACAGATTGAACCATGTAAGACGATGAGGGGTGACATGTTAGAAAATGACAAAAAGAAACAAATATATCAATACATGCAAGGTGCAAGAC
Source organism: Aplodontia rufa (assembly GCA_004027875.1). NCBI lineage: Eukaryota > Metazoa > Chordata > Mammalia > Rodentia > Aplodontiidae > Aplodontia > Aplodontia rufa. The sequence continues at coordinate 14,134 of PVKS010004960.1, forward strand.
TATTAATGTCCTTTCCCTGATGGAGATGGATTCTAATTACAAACAGAAGTCAGTTGAATGTGTGAAGATTTTATTTATGATCAGGTCTGATTAGACAAATGATGACAAATGAGAAATGGTGGTAAATTGCCCAGAGATGAGCACTGTGTTGCTAGGTAACAAGCCAACATGATAACATGATTCCCGGCAGAACCAAAGAAAAGGGAGACATTGAGGGAACATAATGTTTCCTGGGCATATTTTCTATCCTTTCCCATTTTGACGGTCTTCTACAGTGTAATACATGTGAAGGATTTCCACCTGGGTTCTCATATCTTATTCAAAGTGAAATATCAACTTAGTTTCAATTCTCCACCTAGAACTTTCTCAAAAGAACCTTGGACCAGTCAATAGAAAGCAAACCCGCTTGAAAACAACATATTAGCTGTCTTAGATATGTTGAGTTGATTCTTCAGACATTCACCAGGCCTCTCCTCTGTGAAGGGCATAGCTTTAGATGTTGAAAAGTGTTCCTATCCTTAAGATATATGGCGGTTGGGACATGGGATCAATTAACGACATGACAATACCATCCTGACCAGGGGAGGGTGGTTATGTGGGAAACGACTGAAGGGACTATGAATGTCCAACTCTCGGAAGAAAAGGCTTTAGAGGGAGCGTAGAATCCAAAATTGTTCCACATGTAGTGACTACCTGTTGATAATGGAGGGAATTTGTTCTGCAGAGTCGTGAGAAACTAACAACAAGCAAAAGCTCTAAAGAGAGTATCTCACATTGAGAGAGAGAGAGGGAGAGAGAGAGAGAGAGAGAGAGAGAGAAATAGGGAGACTGGCAACTAGAAATGTGTGAGAAGGAAATAAACTCTTTTGCAAAATTAAATCTCCACCCAGTAAGGGCCTTTTCCTGCTGTCCCAAATGTTCTCTTTCCCTGGTCTTCACAATAGCAAAAATTGGCATCCTCATCTCTCACCAGGACAAATACAACAGGCTCTCAGTTCTTATTTCTACCTTTACTTGTGCAACCATTTTCCATACAGAAGCCAAACTAATTTTTAAATGTAAACAACATCTTGGCGTGTGCTACTTAATAGCCACAGTGTCTTGCCATTACTCCTTGTGGTAGTCAGGTGCTAAGCAATAGTGCTGCGTAATAAACCACTTCAAAGTTCAGACTTAAAGCGATACCCATTTCTTTTACTTTTATATCTGTGAGTTGGATGTTTAGCTCTGCAATTCTTGGTTGGAATTTTCTGGGCTTTATACCAGGTTACAGCTTGCATTCAGATCTGCTCTGTTAGAGTTATTCTTTGGGGCCAGCCAGGCAACACAAGTGTATTCTCTCCATGACAGTGACAAAATTCAAAATGCAACAGCTAACTGTACAAGCACATTTCAAAGTCCCACTTGTTTCATGTCTGCAACAGGCCCTTGAACAAAACGAGTAACCTCACTAATTCCAACTTCAAGGGACAGGGAAATATGTTCCTCCTGTCATAGACCTCCTTGACCAATAAAAAGATGAGGTAGGGATCTGGGACTGTAGCTCATTGGCACAGGGCTTCCCTGATGAGTACAAGGTCTTAGGTTCAATCCCCAGTACTTCAGGGGAAAACATGATGTTATAGATCATTTCCATATGTCTTAAGGGCATTGATTTGTGGTATTTGCGCATAGAGCAAAGACTTATGAATAATAATTGCATCCTTCACATACTTAGAATGACCTTCAAACACCTTGCCATACTCTCAAGGCTCTGAGACATCCAGCACCACGTCTGCCTTCTCATTGAATTCTTAGCACACTGATCTTCTCTCATTCCATGCTAATATGCTAATATGCTAAGCTCATTCCTGCCCTGGGACCTTGAATCTGCTTTCCTTGCACATGGAATGGTCTTTGCTAGTCCAGATTTATACAAGGCTGTCTCTACTTAAATGTTACCTCCACAAAAGGCCTGACCCTCCATTTAGAGAAGTCTCCCTTGCCTCCTCTATTTCTTATTGCCTCACCTTCCTGTATTTTTTCAAATCATTTACCTCTGCCAAATATATTTGTGTTTATGTGTGTATTGGTTGGATAATTGTCTGCTTTTTTTGCTCTGGGATAGTAAGTTCTGTGAATAAGGCAGCCTGTTTGCCTTGTTTAATTTTATATCCTTACCATCTAGAAGAGTGATTGGCATCTAATTTTTGAACGAGTAAGAGTATGAATACACATAAATTCTTCCCAGGAAATCCCTCCCAAAAGAAGGGTAAATAAATACTCAATTTGGTAGTATTTCTGCTCTTCCCTTTTTTCTCATTTATTTACAACAGATATTATACTTTCATTGCAGAAGAAAAACAAGAAAATATGAGTGTACAAAATTGCTATTAAATCACTTAGAAATTGCCACTAAAGGAAAGTTAGTGTACATCTTTCTCAGCTTTTTTTGTGCAAATACATGCATATGCAATTATTTTTATATGCCCCATACTGCTTTTATTTGGGGGCTGTCATCTTTTCATGTCAATAACCATGTATCTACATCATCTTTTATTGACTGCATATTAGTTCTTTCACAGCTGGGCATGAACATTTTTGTGCTTAAAGCTTTGCACACATCTCACTAGTACTATTTTCTTAGGATAAATTTTAGCAGAGTTACTGGGTCAAAATGCATTAGCAGCATTTCAAGTTCTGAAACACATAACCAAATGATCAAGGCGTAACCATTTATACCCTACTGGCAATGTGTGAGTGTTGAGGGTACATTGTTTACTAGCTCATCAAGTATTTCTGGTTTAGTTCAATGAAAAATAAAGTCAGCATTGTCAATGCTTCTTATGTTAGATGGGGCCTAAAGGTCTGCAGAGTCTTGCACTTCACTTGGGGAAGGATAGCTCCAGGTCAAATTTTCTCTCCCATGGGCTCCAAATTTGTCTTAAGTAGAACACAAGGAGTTCATGAACTTGGATGGGAAAAATATTACAGCTTTATTTTCAATAAGTGAGAACTGAAATTTAGGTTTCCTTTTATTGTGATTATAAACAAAAGGCCATGGTACTATTGGCAATGCTTGTGGCTTTTTTTGTTTTTTGGTTATGTTTCTTTCTAAATCACAGATATTTCTGAATAATATTGCAGTTTTAGATAGCTCAATTTTTCATGATCTCTTTTACTTTGAAATCATGGTAGTTAGATTATATAACTTAATGTATTGATAAAGGAGCATGTTTATGATTATTTTCAAGGTTATTACTTTTAATATTTAAAATGTATATTTTAATAATTTTGTTTTCCTGTTTGTTTCTCTACGTCTTTTAGCTTTAAATGTTAAAACCTCTTCATTGATGGAAAGAATTATGCTAAGTGAAGTATCCCAATCTCAGAGACTCAAGGGCCGAATGAATTCTCTCATCTGTGGAAGCTGGAATATATCGAGAAGCAGTATGTGAGATGGCTAAGCTAATAATAACTTCAAATTGTATGATTCTTAACGCAACAGGGGGATGACTCCCTAGGTTACTTGGAGGCGTAGGATGGGGGAAAGGGTGGGAGGAGGGCTTAGGAAGAATATCTAGGAGACTGGAGGGTGGGAATATGGGGGAATCATCTCAGAAGGAGATCTCTGACTTCCACGAGATATCCATTTAACTAAGGGGTTCTCCTGGGGGAAACAGCAACATGGGGAACCCAAGTTGGTCATCCATGACATGGCATTAGCCCTGGATAACTAAGTATATATACATTTGTTCTTGAATGTTTGATAGTGTTTCCCCCTCAATTGTAACTCCATATTTATCTAATAAAAAAAGAAAAAAAAAAGAAAAAAAAAACCACTTCATTATCTTGCCCAAAGGATTCAGAACACAAAAATTAGGACACCTACAGGTCATGAGGCTGGAGGTAATGGGGATGGAGCTGGTTAGCTTGGGGACTTAGTCTACAGTCACATCTAAGACTGCCTGGACACTAGGACAAGTGAATTTCTGGGGAAATGACAGTTGTTGGCTACAGGAGCCACTGAGAGGAGACAGCAGAACAAGGAGTCCAGGGTCAGGGAAGCAGAGTCAAACTACGTCAAGGAGCCAGCCTGCGAGCAGGGTTTCAAATAGGTGGTCCACAAGCAAAATTCAGCAATTTATTTTATATTTTTTATTTTATATTTTGTAAGGAGGATTTTTTTAAAGACTGAAAGAGGGAGAGAAGGAGAGAGAGAGAATTAATTTTATTTAATATTTCACCTGGCTTTCACTCTTCTGACACATAGTTGTGCATGTAGTGCTAGAGTTTGAACCAGGGTCCGTGTGCATGTCAGGCAAGCGCTCCAAACACTGAGCCATGCTCCAGCTCCCTCTACACACTTAAAAAAGTATGAGTTCAAATTAAATAGCATTAAATGGGGGAAGAGCTCTCTATTTCTCCACAGTGCTAATCCCCCCTTCCATTTTCTCTGAGCCTGCTTTGTGCATTTATGTTGAGCCATGGCGCACAGGTGCTAGAGTTGCAGCCTCTTAGAGAACCCTGTGCAGCTCGTTGGAAGCTGCAGCATCACAATGGCAGGAAGCCTGCGTACTGTCCCATTCCCCTCCTAGAAGAAAAAAAAAGTTCCAATGCAGGCAGTGATTTTGTCTGAGTAGCAAGCTGTACTGGCATCCCTGTCTTACATACAAAATCTACCCCCATAAATGTCAACAGCCTGTAGGGCCTGGGGACAAATCTCCAGTCTCCACAGTGACAGAGCACCAAGTAGCTAGAGTACTGTGGTCTCAGATTTAAGAAGGAAAGTAAGAACTTGGGAGCCAGGAAAGGGGTCTATGCTGAGTCTCTGCTTCCAAAAATGGCACACTGAATTAGAGGTGGTAGGTTAGGAAAAAAAAATCTCAGTTAAGTAAAGAAACATGTTGAAAGCAGGATTGGATAACTACCTGCCTTGTTTTAAAGTTCCTCATTTGAAAAATCTTGGTTCTAGAGCCTACAACAAGACTAAATTTGCAAGTGGGGCCAAAGGCAGGTCAGGAGGGAGGCAGAGCTTACACCCTACATTAGGGGTCTTGCCTGGCTGGGGTGCGCCACATTGAAGGGAAGGCTTAATAATCTGTGTCTGATGAATAAATGGATGCGTCGTGTTAAGTGTCATTTTATCACTGCTCCTTCGAGTGGACATCTGCTATATCAGGAATTGCAAATGTCAAATGCCCACAGAGGCCCATTTAAACACATCGAGGAATGAAGTCGTATGCAGAGCAGCAAACTGTCCCACCCTGTCCAAAAGACGGGTAGCAGCCCCTGAGCTCCAGCCAATCGGCCTATTGAGAAATAAATCTTCCAGTTTTTCATGGTGAGGTGTAATCTTCGAAATGTTCAATCTCCCTAATTTAAAATGAATCATTTCTCCTGTTGTCCTCATAGCCAGCATGTTTCAATATTTGCCCAAATGCGGCAAAGTGGGTAAGGTACCTCGCCTGAGTGTAAAAGTTAAGGTGCCACAAAAAGTCCTCAGTAGTCCAGGGAAATAACAATTGAAAGCAATATTTTAAAAAGTAATAACAGAATCGATGTTCATAGCAGCTCAATTTATAATTGCTAAATTATGGAAAAAACCCAGATCTCCCTCACTGGATGAAGGGATCCAAAAACTGTGGTACATATATCCCATGGAGTTTTACTCAGCAATTAGAAACAATGATATTGCAGCCTTTGAAGGTAAATGGATGGCTATGGAAGAAATTATGCTGAGTGAAATCAGCATAACCCAGAGAATCAAGGGTTGAATGTCTTCACTCATCTGCGGAGGCTGGAGCTAGCCCTTGGCCTTTGAGAAAGGAGGTCTATTATCCTGTTTTAAATCCAGATACGGTGTAATATTGTACAACCTAAGGCATTTGTAGAGATGTATTGGGAAGGATCGGAGGGAGGGATAAGGGTGGGTTATTAGGGGGAGCTCTTGGGGGTAAATCTAACTTTCAGAATTTATATATATATTATTTTATTTTATTAGAAGCTTATTTATTCAACAAATAAATTTCTGAATAAAATTTAAAAAAATAAGACAAATGTAAGCCAGAAAAAAAAGTAATAACAATGCTAGGCTGAGCTATCCTAGAGCATGAGAGGAAAGGAAAGATCAATGATACTGATCCATCTTTATTTAAAACTGATATTTTGTTCATCATGGAGTTTTTTGCATTAATTTTGATTTATTTCAACTGCATTGTTTGTCCTGATCACTGGGATTTGGGGCACCACTAGTATTTAATCCAGTGCCAAATATTTTTCTTTCTCTCACTCCAGTCTCTGTCCTGCTTGATTCATTTCCTGTGCTATGAATTAAGGGGCTTCCTAAACCTAGCAACCAAAATGACCCAGGGAGCTTCATAAAATTACAAATTCCTACGTCACACTACTGGAGAGTCTGACTCATGAGACCTGAGTGAGTTCTGCAGGGTGGGTGGGAAATTGTGTCTAAAGGGATGAAGTAATTTAGATAATTGATTCTGTTTGAGTTAGATGACTTTTCAGCTTCTTGCAGTTTTAATGTCATAGGATTTTATCTATATTATTTTCCTGTTTTTTTTTTTAATCATAAATACCCTGGCATTGTAGTCCATTAAGTTGGTAACATCTTTGTGTGAATTAATTTAATAGCTTGTTTTTCTCTTGACTGGAAGAATCCTGGACATAGGACTACGGAAGGGGTTGGACGGGAAGAGAGTGGAGCTGAAAAAGAGCTCTTCTCTCACTGTATCTGGGGGGCCCAGGAGTGCCCCTCGGTTCAACTATGAACAACAGGAAATTGCTTTTAATCAAACTGAAAATAAATGAAAGAGCATACCAGAGCATCCACTCTTTGAAGAGATGTCAGGAACACTTTCAATCTTTTATCTTTCCAAAAACAGCGGGAGGAACGCCACTGGAATCAGCCCTGTAATTTCTACTCAGTAATTATACCTGTCACCACTTCCGACAGAGCAGATATAAATAGCCGGGGATCTTACTTTTTCTGCATTTCTTTGTATTATTCTCTCTCCAACCGCAGACTTGGGTGGCTGTTGCTAATACCCGTACAGGACACAAGGCACGCATGGAAAGCGCACGGCTAGATGTCTGACTAGCTTTCCAAAAGCCACATGCACTCCACCGGGAGAATCTCATTTGCCCACAGAACTCTGGTCTCTGAGATTTTTGACAGGTGACAGGGAGAGACAGGCACCTAGGGAAGGGGTTTTGCTTTCCATTTCTATTTTCATTTCGTTCCCAGTGGGGATGTGCACGTGCGTTTCTTCCTGCTGCGCTGCGCTGCGTGTGTTATTACACCCACGTACCTGGTCTCCTCTGTGCTCAGTGACTCACTGGGAGGAAGTCAGGCCTTCTAGGAGGTGAATTAACCCTTTCAGGTCTCCAAGGAGCCATATCCGGATCTCTATCCTCAGGACCAGGCAAACAGAAATATGTCCCAAAGTATTTCTTATGGTGATGGTTATGACTTTTGCTCTCATAGCCACAGTGCTTTGCCTGTACTATGATTTGGGTCTTAAATGTCCCCACATGTTAAAGGTTTAGTCACCAGCCTTTAGTGCTATTGAGAGGTGGTAGAACCTTCTGGAAGTGGAAAGACGTTAGGTCATTGAGGGTTTAGCCTCAAAGAAGGTGTTGGTACCCTGGCCCATTTCTCTCTCTTAGGTTCTCATCTGCCATGGAGTGAGCTGCTTTGTTTTTCTTTGTCCTCCCTTCCATGATGTACAGTGCTGTCACAGGCCCAACGTGACACAGCTAAGTGAGCATGGGCTGAAACTTCTGAAATCTTAACCCAAATAAATCTTTTCTCCTTTACGTTGTTTATCTTAGGCATTTTGTCACAGCAGTAGAAAGCTGACTCACACAAACTTGTTCTTCAAAGGGATTTAATGTTAATTATTTTGGAATCTCCCACTAGAAGAAATATACTATAATAGAAAGGAGATAGGTTTTGAAATCAGACATTTTAGAACTTAAATCCTGGCTTTTCTACTTGCTTACTACATTGACCTAGGGTGAAAGGATGGCTCTGAATCTCAGTCTCCAAATCTCTTAAGAGGAGATAATAATAATGCTGATCTTGAGAATTTCTCAAGGATTACATAGGGTAGCACATGTATAGATCTTCCATCATCTTTTGATATTGTTCTCAACCTCTGGTGTCAAAAAACCTCAACCAGAGAGCTTACGAAAACACAGGCACCCTGGGCCTCCCCCCAGACTTTATAGCTTGGTAGGTCTAGGGAGCCATCTGGCAATTTGCTTTTTGGTCTAGTCCCAGATGTTGTCACCACTGCTGATGACATGAAAGCCACACTTTGGCTGGTAATCAATATGGGTTAAGGTTTTCTGTTTTCTATATCTAATAAAAACTAAATACAAACTACCTTCTGTGCTCCCAGAAAAGTGCTTGGTAGAAAGAATAAGACAGATATATCTTTTCTCTTGTAAAACATTGTAATGGAGAAGACAAATCTCTCCCTCTCTCCCCCTCCACCACCATCACTGGAAGGAATAAAGAAAACATATTCCAGGAACTAAGAACAACACAGTAAGGACTGGCTAGACAGGAAACAGGTTGTAGAAACATGCAAGTGAAATTCTGACACCCACTACACTTATGGTTCATGCTATAGACTGCATGAACTGTTCAGATGTGTGCCCTGAGATGGGGCCAGGTTTTGTGGGATCTGCATGGTACATAGTTTGGGGAACCACTTTAAGAAAACAATTGAGTAAAAAATTAGGGATTATAGCCATGAAAGGGGCTCACACAGAGAGGACCCTGAAACTTTAGCTTCATCTGCTTCTTCTTCTTTTTTTTTTTAAAGAAAGAGGGGACAGAGAGAGATAGAAAGAGAGAAGCAATCTCCATTTAGTTTTTCATGTGACTTTAATTCCTCAGACACTTTGTTGTGTACGTGGTGCTCAGGTTTGAACTTGTACCCTCGCGCTTGCCAGGCAAGTGCTGTAACCGCTGAGCCACCGCTCCAGCCCCTTCATCTACTTCTTGCAAACTGTCCTTCACATGTACCTTAAAATTCATGTACAATCAGGGTCCCCATTATCAGGAAATCAACAGCATAGTGGGAAACATCAGTCTAATGTACCTGACCTACAGCTGAGAGTGTCTGCAAAGGATAGCAAAGAAGAGAGGGCAAGAGAGGTGCTAGCCAAAGGGATCTTGATTGTCACAAGTGGGTGAGTGCTCCTGGAATCTAGTGGGTAGACATTGGGAATGGGCTAAACATCCTCAAGTGTACAAAGTGAGCACCCACAACAGTTACGTGGCTAAACTGGCAATAATAGGAAGCATGAGAAACCCTGTCACAGAGCAGGGAGGAGACCCAGTGAGGAGAGGCTTCAACCTTACTCTTCTGTGCAATCCCAGGCTCCTTCCTGCTCTCTCTGGGAGGACTTCCCACAGGCAGTTGGCATGATTGGTTTCCTCGCTGTAGCAGGTCTCTGCTGAGAGGTTACCTCTGCGTTTTCTTATCTGGCTGCCCGTCTAGTAAACTAGCCCCACCCCTTCTTACTCTTCCTAATTACTTTCTCCACTTTACTTTTCTAAGAATACTACATATACTATGATCTATTGTGTATTATTTGATTGCTTATTATTATTATCCCTCTTGTAGATGTAATTCTCATCAAGGCTCGGACTTTTGTTAATTCTCTAACCTTACAGAATGCTTGGCACACAGTGGGTGCTTCATAAATATCGGCTGAATAGATGTAGAGTGAAAGGTTTTATTGACATGCTCGGGCTGTTGGGTAAGTGCTCAAAGCATACAGCATGTTGTTATTAACATAGGCATGTCATCGGGTCACCGTGTCCTGTTTAGACTGCAGCATGAAGCCAACCAGTGGATTTTCTTTAACTCCGGCTTTGGGAGGAGGTGTGGCTTGGCACCAGCCTCATGTTTTCCAGTGTCTGCTTTGAGAATGAAGCTGATGGGCTCTGAAGGGACTGCCATCCATCACTCAGTCCTTCCATCACCCTCTCTGCAAATGACAACCTGTGATGGAAAAGTAGGGGGAGCTGACTGGGAATTAATGCCCTGCATCTGGAGGGAAGCAGGTTAAGATGGCAAATATTCAAGGAGCAAATTCAGGCTGTCAGAAAAACAACACAGAGACAAACCCAGATGCCCTGGTGAAGCTTGACTTTGCACCTGGGCGACAGATTTGGGAAAGGCTCTTGAGTAAATGTGACTTGGATTTCTTTTTTTTTTTTTTTCTTAATCTGTAGAAGGGAGAGATGACCTGGGAATGGAATATTGCCTTGGTGACCCTTTTAGATGTCTAAATCCTGAGCAATAGATAAAAATTGGACAAAGAAAGGAAGCAAGGTCATTTATTCACAAAAACATTTACTGAGTGCTAATCATATACCAGGGCCCACAAGCACAGGGTTATTGTCATTTTCAGGAATGTGAAAAATAAGGTCCAGAGAAATGTAATAATGTGTCTGAAGAAAAGCCAGCAGTGAGTAATTGTTCCTCCCAAGTTCACACTCATCCTTCCTTCAGAGCTTTTGTATGGGCTCTTCCCTCTGCTTGGTCCTACTTCTTGGTCTTTATGTGACTGACTGTTTCCAGGACTCAGATCAGCTGCCACTTCCTCCCAGAAGCCCTCCTTTATCACATTATCCAAAACCACCTCTCCCTTCCCTCAAGTGAAGCACGCACATGATGTCCCTTAATTTCTTTCAACATTTCTATCACTACATGAAATGACTAAATCTCATTTACTCTTATTTTGTCTGTCAATCTCTATCATTTATCATTCCCAAATAGAATATCATCTCCCTTTAAGCAAGGCCTCAGTTTTGTCCACAATTTCTGGCAACCAAACTAGGACTATAGCAGAGAAATTGCTCAAGAAATATTGAATGGATAAATTGGTAGAGAGGGACACATGGGAAACTGAACCCCATGTTCTTCTGTGCTAAGTGTCCTGCTTCTTGAAGAGCCACATCAATGTCCTGATCCAACTTAAAGAGCTGTGAGAACTTGTGTGAGTCACTACCTCTGTGTGTCTGCCTCAGTTTCCCCATCTATGGAATGAGGTCCACAGTCTTCACTGTTCCAGACTCTGATGGTTTCTTCATGATGCTCACAGGTTGATGTTGCTGCTGATTGTTGGGCTTTCATTTAAAACTATGTATTTATTGTGAGACCTTCAAGTGCTCTCCGAACAAGAATACCTGTGGGCTTAGGTAATTTTGAGTTCAATTGCTGATTTCACCACAGATTAACTGGATATCTGGAAAGTTTCTGAACTTCTCTGATATTAGTTTTCTCATCCATGAGGAAGACACGATGGCACATAAGAAGATGGTTGTGGAAATGGGATGATGCTTCCCAGCAAAGAAAAATTTCTGCACATGGGAAATGATTGACAAAAGTAAGTTGCTGGGCTGGAGGGGTGGCTCAGCGGTTATAGTGATTGCCTGGCATGTGCAAGTACACCGGTTCAAACCCCAGCACCATGTACACAACTAAGTGTCAGAGAAATGAAAGCCATGTGAAAAACTCAATAAAAATTGATTCTGTCTCTCTCTCTCTCTCTCACTGTCCTTCTCTCTTTTAAAAAAAAAGTGAGTTGCTTTTCTGCTTTAATATAATCCTGCAACAAAGATAGACAGTGTCAAAGCTTTGGGACTCACAGACGGATATGAAATGCCAGGAGCAAACTGGGGAGAAAATGTCTAGGGAGAAGAGATGGTTGCAAGCGTCTATTAATAACCATTTTCGCACACCTACTTTGAGTGTAGTTTTATGATGGACAATTCATGATCTCTGATGAGGCACACATGTACGGAGAGTGCTTTTGTTTTTCTTAACACTTCCATGTTTTGTTACAATTTTCATTTTTCCTCCTCTCATTCTGCCCTTTCATTCTTCCTACTTTTTGTGATGTCACACGATTCCCATGAGATCAGGTGGATCTTAGATGTGTGGTTCTCATTCAGGATTGTTCACAAGGCTGTGGCTGAGGTGCTGGCTGTGGCTGTAAATGTTTCAAAATAGCTTCAAGCCTTGACCTGGGTAATGTTGTTTCTAGGCCTCTCCACAGAGTTGCCTCATAATACCTCCAGTGGCTTCACCTAGAAGAGACATCAAGAGACACAACCCGAGATGAAAACCACCGTGTCTCAGAACTGACATTCCATTATTTCTGCAGTATTCTATTCATTAGAAGAAGGTCAATAAGTTTAGCTCATATTCCAGAGCACAGCATTACACAAGAGTCTATCACTTCTCATTTATAATTTTATTGGATCAAACAATGACCTTGCTACAAACAAACAAAAAAATAAAGTGTTTGAGAACAACTTTAGTATGTTATGACTATGAAAATCTTGCCTGAAATAGTGGTTTTTCAACCTTGGGAATATGTTTGAGTCATTTGGATTTTCTCTTTCTTTCTTTCTCTCTCTCTCTCTCACTCTTTTTTTTTCATTGAGACAGATATTAGGATCTTATGTACAGAGACTCTTATTTAATTCCTTTGTGATGCAGCTTGGGAATTGGGATTGCTTTCAAAAGCTTTTCAGGTAATTTTAATATGTGACCCAAAGTGAAAGTTACTGAGCTAGAATATTTACCAATAAACTACTTCCCATCAACCAACATGGTCATTTAAAATGTGTTAATGGCATACTTTAACCACAGCAAACTTTAAATCTTGTGACACCCTGGTGAACTCTCAGAGATAAACTAGTTGTGAAATATAAGAGTCAAATGAATTGGTCTGCTTATGAAGTTGGTGGCTCTGACCCAGACTGGTGTTATAAGATGGTAGAGGGTTTCTGCTAAAAGTGGTTTTGGTTACAAAGCACTTGTGATTTGGAGTCATATGGACAAAGCTATCTAAATACATAGCCAAAGTAAACCAGAGTGATAAGAAGATTAAAGGAAATGGTATTGATAGTGATTTTTTTTTAGATAATTATGCTCAAGACTCATAGTAACAAAAGTCATGCCCAAGCCTGTTTCATGGATATCCCTTGTTGCCTGGAAGGTATGAAAGAAATAGGCATAGTCAGAAAGTGAGTGACACTTGTCTCCTTGGATTTGCTAATTATTAAATATGGATTGTAAAAAGCACTGTCATAATCACTAGCTCTACCACTAGACTGATGAAGGCCTGTGTTTCTATTTTACACTTTCTTTAAGCATTATCTTATTTAATTAGTACAGAAACTCTAGTTAGATATTACCACTGCCATTTTACTTAGGAAAGAATTGTGGCTTAGAGAGGAAATAACTTGTTCAAAGTCACACCACCATATGTGGAAGAGCCAGAACTTTGGCCCAGGTCTCTTGAGCTCCAGACATACGAACTTTGGAATACATAAGATGTTGTAATGAGGGATGTAAGCTGTGCTACACAAGTTCAGGGGAAAAATTATTCCTGTAGGCTGGTTTGGAAATAACATTTTTCTCACTCCTGGAATTCTGAGTCACTGGGTCAGTGGGTTCCAAATGTTCTAATAACCAAATTCTTCTGGCCTCTTAGTATGCCACTTGGCTCTTGTGCACTGAAAGAAAAGAAGAAAGAAATGTTGTGTATTTTATGTCTTATAGATTTCTTCACCAGGCAATGAAAGCAAACCACAGCAAATAATGAAATCATCTTGAACCTAAAGCAGAGCTGTTACACATAGAGAATATTGACCTGAGGAGTTCCAAATTCAATGCATTTTGGAAAAAACAAAAATGCATTGGAGATAAGCTTTGTTGTTAGCTAGCCTGCTTGCCAAGATTTAAGAATGAAACATGTGCTATAAATAGGTACAAGTCATATCCAATAAGAGAACAAAGGAAGGAAGGAGTAATTCCAAATGGGCAAGAGTTGGAATGAAAGGCTGAATCATAATAGTCTTCTAGAAGAGAGAGTTACTGAATCTGACCCTTGAAAGAGAAGTACAGTTTCTAGGATCAGACAACAGGAGTATCGACGCATCAGAGTTGACTTGTGAGAGCTAAAAGCACTCATCTTTTCCCACCGTGATGACATCCAATTGGTAGCTTGAAACCGGCTGTAGAAAAAATATTTACACCATGGAAATAAGCAAACATTGAAAGCAACTGCCAGGACACCACTAAAGAGGGAATCAGGAATCCCTTGCATTTAAAGATGTTCATTGGAAGAAGACTGTATGTTTGCAGGCAAGTAAGGGAGATGAAGCCAGCAAGGTGGGATTTGGCTAGATTGTAGGAATTGCTGAATGTCAAGCCAAGGAGGCTTGATTCTATTTTATAGGTACATACCCATCAAATAGCACTGTGATATTATCTCATTTATTTTGCAGGCTGGGAATTCTAGTGCCAGACACAAAATTTGACTGACTAAGTGAGGGATTAGAAGTGGGAGACCAGTTAAGATACTTTAGGAATAAATAGTGTAATAGAAAGCCAGTAGAAACCAAGACAGGATAATAAGGTATCCGAGAGAGAATTGAATAAACAAAACTGATGTGGAGAAAGAGTTTAGAAGCTTGATGATTGATGGATTGGGAGCAATTGAACTAAGGTAGGGTGTCCAATATTCCTAAAGTCACTTGCTTTGGGGACTGAAAGGTGACAGTGTATTTTATAAAGATTGGAAAGACAGAAGAGTATGACCAAGTGGAGGTAATACTCTGCTGCACATGGAGAATTTGAAGATATTTTGGACATTAAGAAATTCTACTCTAGGCTGGATCAGCAGTTCAGTGGTTACGGTGCTTGTCTGGCATGTGAGAGGACGTCAGTTCATATTACAGCACCACATACACAATGAAGAGCAGGAGCAATGAAAGCCACATGAAAATCTAAATAAAATTGATTTCTCTCTCTCTTTCTCTCTTTCTCACTCACTGTCCCTCTATTTAAAAAAAAATAAATTCTACTCTGTATTTGCAGAGAAGTTAGAGACAAAAATAAATAAGTGAAATAAAGTATAACTTTATGGAGCCAACCAAGGTGCCCCTAAGAGATAAAGAAAATGTATATATGCACAATGTAGTATTACTCAGCTCTGTGGAAGAATGACTTTATGGTATTTGCCAGCAAATAGATGGACCCTGAGGCTATTATATGCTAAGCAAAATAAGCCAATCTCAAAAATCAAAGGTTAAATGTTCTCTCTGTTATGTGGATACTAACCCCATAAGGAAAAGATCAGAGGAATAGGCAAAGAGGAAGGAAATGAAGGGAGAAGGAATGAGATAGGGAAAGTTCATGGAATGAATGAGACTTTACTTTCCTCTGAACATACTGTAGTGAATCTCATCAATGAGACACTAATTTAAAAAGGAACCTTTTAGTAAATAACAGAAACATAGGAGAATAGTGGGAAGAGAATGGGGGGGAGAAAAGGAGGGGAAGGGGAAATACTGGGGACAGAATTAGAACAATTAGTACTCCATGCTTTTATAATTATGTCAATTATATATTCCACTGTTATGTAGAACCAATAAAAACGAAAAAACAAAAACAAAGAAAGTGCAGGACAGGACACAGGAAGAGGGAATAGAATGTAAAGAAAAGGAAAGTAGAATATTAAAGCAAAAATTTCCATCCATTCTTGCATTTACTAATTTACATAATTAACAAACATCCGTTTCCTGTTGAATAATCATATATCATACTTTGAAACACTATTAATTTTTGTTATGAGCTGGAGATTGGCATGCGAGGCAAGTACTCTACCATTAAGCTACATCCTCAGTTCTAGTTAATGTTTTTGAGCCAGTCTAATTTTCAGTAGCATCCCTTTAGACTCTCAAAAGTGTCCCAATTTGGCTGATAAATGGTATCCTGAATTATGTGCCACGGATAATCAGGAATTCAATGAGTAGCTCTTGTAGACCCTAGTCTTCAGCTCAGTTGAATATGGTGTTGTGGGTAATGGAAATAAAATAAAAACTCTGTTGTCTTCCCTCAAGTAATTTGCAATCTGGGGGTGTAGATGTCACAATCAACTACACAATAATTCAGGTGCTAGAGGACAGGCTATAAGTAAGTTCCAACACTTTGCTTCCAGCCTAGAATAGAAGTGCTAAATGTGGGAGAACAAGACTGATAAGTTGGATGAATGGCTTCCATTTGCTTCTCTTGCTGCCTTTTCTGATTTTTCCACCCTGTTCTTTGTTCAAGAGGACTGATATGCCTGGATTGCAGCAGAGGGTTTCTTTGTTTTCTAGCTTCCAGAGGGTTAGGCAAATAGAAGGCACCGAAATAAGGTCCTAGGAGACTGCGATTGGTGTCTTTACTCTTTGACTGTTTCTGTGCTAGATCATTTCATGTTGGTTGCATTTCTCTGCTGAAGCACAGCTCCACATGGTGACACTCTTCAAGTTCAAGTGTGCTCTCCCACCTCTTGCCTGTGCCTAGGTGGAGATATCAAACTTCAGACGTGGATTTGGCATTGGGCTTCTGTAATCTTCGCATCAACGGATCCCTTCCACACTCTAGGAAGGACCTTACAGCGTAATTTTATGATCATTTGCTGTTGGGATACTTTATAATAACGCTGCTTTATAATAAGATACTTCATCATAAGATCTCATAATAATCAGGATTTTAAAAATGATTCCCAAGATCCCAACCCTTAATTCTCAAACCTATAAATATTCTGTTGTTATATAGTATGGTTGTGAACTTTAAGATGGGGAGATTACTTATGCAACCCTATCTCATTGTGCAAGTCTTTGGAAGTGGAGGGTTTTCCCTGGTTGGTAGCAGAAGATGTCAGAGAGGTTTGAAGAATGAGCAAGATTTGTTTTTTTTTTTTTTTAAGCTGGCAAGAAGATGGAGTAGGTCATATGGAAAGGCATGCAGGAATTTAGGAGATGACAGAGGCTCCCAGTTGGCAACCACAGAGGAAATGAGGGCCTTACTTCCCTAGCTCCAAGGAACTAAAGTATGCCAATAAGATTAATCAACTTAAAGCAGATTTCTCCCAGTCTCCAATCAAGGACATCATAACTTCAATTTTGTGACATCCGGAGCAGAGAACAAAGCTACAGGGTACTCTTTTTCTGATTTAGGGAACTGTGAACTAATAAATGGATGTTGTTGCAAATTTCTAAGTTTGTGGTAATTTCTTAATCAGCAATAGAAAATTAACAGACATACTGCAACTCATATTGAATAAGACTGCTGGTACTGGAGTGGTTTCTCAGTGGTTAGAGCACTTGCCTGGGATGCATGAGTATGCAGGCTCAAACCCCAGCACCATGTATGCAATGAAATGTCAGAGCAATGAAAGCCACATGAAAAACTGAATAAGTTTGGTTCTCTCTCTCTCTTTCACTGTCCCTCTCTTCAAAAAACAAAACAACAATAAAAAACTAAACTGCTGTCTCTGTTTCAACTTTTGTCTGTGCCAGGTGATGTGAATAGTCATGGGAACTGAAGAGATCTGACACAGAAGAATTTGAGTTGAATATACACTTTGGTAAGACTTAGAGGGATGGAATTTCCACATGGCAGTCACTTCCATGAATAGTTTAAGGTATGGATAGTCCTCCTGGTGTATGAATGGCTTCCAGAAATATTCCCGTTATCCACTGTCCTGGCTCACCTAATCTTACTATATGGAAACACATGGCTAAAGGTTGCATTGTGGCAGATCTTGTATTGTCTGACACACATGTAACTGGGTCCTAGAGGAGAAATAATGCTTGAAATACAGCCAGAAGCTAGTTTGTGCAAAAAATCTAAATCTTATAGGATGCAGGTAAAAAAAATATGGTAAAGCATTTCCTAAATTCCAAAATAATCTCATACATTGACATGATATTAAATAAAATAAGTTTGGAACTAAAATCTAGAAGTTTTCCTCAAGTTTGATATAAATCATTAAGACATACCTGATGTCACCAATCCCAATTTATGAAGCAAACTATGGAAAATATCAGTATTGTACTTAATCAGGCAATTCATACATTATTTTTCTGGGTTTTGGGTTTTGTAGTCTTTTTAGTAGTTTTGCTTAAAATCGTAAGTTATTAAAATTTATTTTCTCACTTGAGAACGTTCATTTGTGTTATTGTTATATTTGTAGCTTTGTGTTCTTTTTCTTAAGGTGAAAGGTAACAATAGGAGGATGTGAATAAACATCAGATCCCACCAACCCAGGATTTGCCCTGGAAAACTCTTGCTTCCAGTATACTACATAATTTTTCATCAGTTCCCCGAAATCTTGCCTAGAATTTGGGAAAAGGAGCTTTTTTGAGTTCTCACACTGCCCAGTAGAATGTGCCAGTTCTTTCTCCAACAAGACCCCCACTCAGTGTTATTTTATTTTTCTATTTTTAGAGAGGGAGGGACAGTGAGAGAGAGAATCAATTTTATTTAGTTTATCATCTGGCTTTTTTGCTCTGACACTTTGTTGTGTACAAGGTGGTGCTGGGGTTTGAGCCCGTGTCCCTGTGCATGCCAGGCAAGCAATGTAACCTCGGAGCCAATGGTTCAATTCCCACCCCGACTTGGTGTTATCTTGAGTGACAGAAAAATGGCAAGATTCTCACAGTGAAGCCAGGAGTGAGGGGAAGTTTTCTAGCTAACTGAGGAGCAAGAGCCAAGGAAAAGATGGAGCAGTGGAGGACGCCGAGCTTGGCCGGAACAGTAGTGGCTCTCACATTGGGGATTCTCCAGAGGAACTTTAAAGAGAATCATTTCAAAATGTCACACCTATCATCCAATATTTGGCAAACTTGGCTACTTTTTTTCAACTACTAGTTTTGCCTGGAATCTACATAGTCTTATATTTTATTTCCATTTGGTGTTGCCCTTGGAGATAGTAACCATTGACAGATTTCAAAGCTTCTTTCTGCTAAATTGCTGAAAACATAGAAGCTTAGTAGGAAAAATCAAGGTAGCATTTTTCATTATGTGTGTGTGTGTTTGTGTTACATATATGTACCTATTTGTCTACACGTATGTGTGCACACATACAAATTCCCAGGTGGAGACACCACACAGGGGCCACTTCACAGTACCTAAATTAGGTCCTTTGGTGGGTCACAGTGAGTACTGTTTCTTAAATATGACTGACTCTTCCTGGGACTTTGCAAAGGATTAAAAATGATGGATGAATGTCCTTGGCCCAGTCCTTAGTACCACTGGTTAAAGTGGTCCTAATGATGAAACAGTTTCTAATGATGAAATTTAGCATGGCCTAGTTTCTTTTTTAACAAAATAATTTTTCTTAAAGAGAGAGGGACAGTGAGTAAGACAGAGAGAGAAAGAGAGAGGGAGAAAGAGAGAATCAATTTTATTTGGGTTTCATATGAGTTTTGTAGCTCTGACACTGTCATATATGTGGTTCTGGGGTTCAAACCCATGTCCACAAACATGCCATGCAAGCACTGTGATCATTGAGCCACTGCTCCAAACCCAACAAAACAATTTTTATAAACATTAACTCATGTTCAGTACATACAAATTGAAAAAATGTAAGATAAAGAAAAATATAATAAATTTAGTTAACTATCAGCATTATGCTTTGTGCCCTTTAAGTATTTTTCTGTCCCTAATCTACACTTTAGCCACCTTATGCTGTAAGCACTCTTTATAGCATGCCTTTTTATTTTAACAATAATCACAAATATTGTTCTCCACCTGCCTTTAATGATATTTATTGTTTTGCTTGCTACAGAAATTACACATTGCCATTTTAGAAAATGTAAAAATAGATCACCGAAAAATGAAAAAAGAAGAAAAAAAAACCAAACATTATCCAGAATTATCATCATTATAATGATAGTATCTTTCAGTACTTTGAGGCAATAAAATTTTTAGCGGTTACATTCTATTTCATCATACAGATGAAAGAATGACATGCATTAGATGTTAGGGTGCTTTTAGTTTTTATTGTTGTACACAAACTTGAGATCCTGAGATGAACATCCCTGTTCATTCACGTGTGTGTGTGTGTGTGTGTGTGTGTGTGTGTTTGCATGCACACATATATACATATACAAATTCTTAGGAGGAATTTCACTTTTAATGCTTAACATGTGTTAATGTAGTGAATGAATTCTAAAATGATAAGTAGCAATCAATTAGCCAGGTGCCCCGGGTTTTGCACACTCCCTCAAAGCTCCTGGGGGCAGCGCATTGTCTGTTGACTTGATGGGAGAGCATTGGCACCGAAAGCCAACGATATCAAGGAGCTTAATAGAGTAAGTCTTAAAGGCTAATTACATCTACTCCATAACCAAATGTTTTGCTGACATTCCAAAATGTTTTCCTTAGTATATTTAAAATGCATATTTACAGAGAATTTTATTTCTCAGTATAACTTTCTCCTCTTTTCAGTTTGTCATTTGCTCACAGTTTCTACTGCCTTTTCAACATCTAGTTCAGTTGTCGGAGGTGAGGCAAAGAACACAAAGAGGAGACCCTGAGGACTATTGCTTCAAACAAAAGCACATGTTTCTCTCCAAGCTAGAGGTCTGCAGAGAATAATGTCTCCCTTCACTACCTCACTAACATCAAGTGAACCCTATCCTTCATGCGTGTGGGAGGTCCTGTTCTCTTCCCTTGCCTATCTGGGGCTGTTTTAGGAATCTGTCTGTTTGCCCTAGTTGTTGCTTATCTCCCTCTTCTACTTCTCTTGATTTCTTCATTAAACTTTTTTCTACTTATGCATCAGTCTCTTTTTGTGACTTGAAAACATGTCTTCAGGGGCTGGAGTGGTGGCTCAGCGGTTTTGGTGCTTGCCCTGCAAGCGCAAGGACCTGGGTTCAAACCCCAGCACCACGTACACAACTAAGTGTTGGAGCAATGAAGGCCACGTGAAAAACTAAATAAAGTTGTTTCTCTCTTTCTCTGTCTCTCTCATTGTCCCTCTCTCCTTAAAAAAAAAAAAAAAAGAAAACATGTCTTCAGAGCTGGATACACCTGTAATCCAGTGACTGAGGAGCCTGAGACAGGAGGATCACCAGTTTGAGGCCAGCCTCAGTAACTTAGCAAGGTTCTCAGCAACTTAGTAAGAACCTGTCTCAAAATGAAAAATTTTTTAAAAAGGCTGGAGATGTAGTTCAGTGTTAGAGTGCCTCTGGGCTAAATCCCTAGTACCAAAATAAATAAATAAAAGATGAGGGATGTAGCTCTTTGGGAAAGTGCCCCTGGGTTAAATCCCCAATAACAACAACAAGGAAGAAATTCTTCCTACTATAGTCACACTGTTCAACTTGGATCCATCAAGAACATATGCCTTCTTTTAGTTTGCAAGAACTAATGTCAGGTTATAGTTTTAACAGAACTTTGTGAAAAGTTAGGGACAGGGGAATTATATAGTATGGAGATGGGGGAGAAATGAAACTGAATGTTAACAATAACGGTTCAATCTAATTACTGCGACTCCAACAGAAGGTTACCAATGGTCACCTCTCTTCTATGAGCCCCAGCCCACAGTCATGTTGCAGGAGCCAGTTGGTCCATGGATTAGTCTCTATCCTGGTCTCTACTTTGATTCTAGACTCACTATCCCTTCCGTTCACAGGAGATGCAGTGAGGAGCTGGGAAGAAGAATGTGGCACTCGGTAAAAATATACTAAATATTTCAGTGAAGCAACTCAGCCCCCCATGGATGACCATATTTTTTGATATTCAGAAGATTTCACCTGGAGTATTTGGAATATATCACATTTCAGAGTTTCCGTGACTAGTGAGTAGATATTTGCTTTAAGTATCTATAATTTAATGACTCTCCAAAGTGTTCTTTCCAAATGAAGAGAAGATCTTCATTAAGAACAAATTCTAGCTTCACTACAGATTACAGAAGAGATTTTAGACATCTTTCCTCATTCCATCATTTTTATAAGATCAGTGATATTTTGAATACCTCACCTATAACAGCCAAAATAAATTACTGGTGGATTTAAATATCAATTTGTCTCAATCACATAACAACATCATTGGGATGAATATTTTAGAATGTCCCCAGCCCCAGCCACTTGTTTCATCTCAAGCCATTTTTATTTTTTTTCTCCGACTAACATGGATATCTTAGGTTTGTGTTTTAGGAATTAGTCTATTTCACAAACATTGGTATAGATACTTATTTGATTGCAAACTCTCCGAAGTCAGGCATTTTGTTTGTGCTTCCAATTTTAGCAATGCCAGACATATCCAATAAATGCTGTACAGTGTTTTGTTACCCTGAAGATGCTATTGATTGTGAAACTGCACCATTGATTTAATAAAAGCTCTTTAGGAAACAAGCAAAAAAACAACCTAACTGTATTAAGTGTACATATTGATTGATAAACTCATTCCAATTTTAGAGCCATTAATTTGAGGTTTGAGGAAGTAAAACCCAGATGAGAAAATGTGTTGTGGAGAGATATGAACTCTAACACCTCTGAGGACCTAAAAGGTCAACCATTTCAACCTTTCACCAAATGTAGGAATCTTTCCAGAGCAGATATGTTTCATCTAGGGTTAATGTGTAGAGATGAGAGGGAATATTGACTCCCCAAAATTGTGAGCAAAATTGTATTTGTCATATGTATATAGATTTTCTTAGAAAAGGATCAACATATTTTATTAGCCTCTTAAAGTCATTACTGGTCTCAAATAGTTAGTACCCCTTGTGGGCAACTCCATCTGAGAATATCAGCAAGGAAGTTTATATAATTATTCAAGTCTCTTGTTTGAAAAGCTTTTGCTAATGTGTTCCTTGGTCATGGTCCATAATATTTATGTTATTTGCATTTTTGACTAGTATTTTGATTAATGTATTTATGTTTACGATATGACAATGTGATCACCAAGAAATCTGATTAATGTATTTTCTTTCCTAAAGTATTTAGGTTTTTCTGTCTTTTTCCTGTATACCTTAGGGAGTGAGCAATTTAGGAAGTAAGCTATTTAGGTGAAGGGATGTCACATTGCAAATGTTCAATAAATGTTAACTAGGCTTATTTATTGAGTAAGTGAGTTGAAAAGAAGATGTTTCGGACATCTATTTTGCCACTGTTGCTAAAAGAGCTGAGAAGAACTAGTAGAAGAGGAAAAATTTATTTTGGGGTTCATGGTTTCAGAGGTCTCAGTCCATAGGTGGCCAACTCCAATGCTCTGGACCCAAGGTGAGGCAGAATAGCATGGCTGAAAAGTGTGGTAGAGGAAAGCAGTTCAGGACATGGCCCAAGGAAGCAGAGAGAACACTCCCCTCACCATAGACAAAATACAAATCCCAAGGGCACAACCCATCAACTCACCTCCTCCAGACATGCCCTACATGCCTACCCAGTCTTTCATGACCCAAATGTTTCACCTCTAAACTGTGTTGCATTGTGTCATCAATGATCTTTCAGGGAACATTTCACATCGAAACCATCACATTCTGCCCCTGCCCCTCAAAAGCTCTTGTTCATCTCACAGTGGAAAATATAATTAGTCTATTTCCATGAGTCCCTATAGTCTGGACAATTCCAAAATTGCCCAAAAGTTCAAGTTCAACATCTCTGGGTCTTAAGGCAAACTCTCAGCATGAGCCTCTGTTCAAAAGCAAGTTACATATATCCAATATGCAAATAGACAGAGTAAGCATTTCCATTCCAAATCTTAGAAAGAGGAAAATATGAATGAGGGGTGGGACAAAAACAAGACAAGATCCAGCTGGACAAACAAGTCCTGTAGCTCAGGGTTCAGCATCTGGACCACATGCACCATGGTGTTCTCTCCAAAGGGCTGTGTAGCTCCGCCACGGTAACCTTGGTTTCATTTCACCTTGCCATTCTCTTGACTTGTGTCTAACCAATTCCTGCATCTTTCTTCGGCAGACATCCCAGGTTACTGGCATCCCTTAGTCTCAGGGGCCTCTAATTCAGCTTTGGCTTCCTTCTCACATGTTACGCAATGCCCTCTCAAGGGCTGCCTACAGAGACTATGACCCTTCTGCATTTTGCCTGGCCTCCCAGGACTTCCTTTGAAATCTCAGTGGAGGACTCCATGATCCCCTAACTCCAGCATCCTGCTTTTTTTCCAGAACCAGCACCATGTGGTTGCTACCAACCTCTGCTGCCATCTCAAGCAGTAGTCCAGCTTCCTGAGGTCCTGGCTGCAGCAGCCTTTGAGTGGCTGGCTGGATGAGCATGATGAAAGAACTTCCTAGGCCCTCCTGGGCAAGCAGGGTGCTCCCATGGTCACTTCTCAAAGAAATTTGTACTTTTGTACCTTTGAGCCTGAAATGGGTGAGGTCTCCCCAATTCTAGAGATGCTCTCAAGTCATCTTTCCCATTGTTTGTGGTTAAAGCATTTAGCATCTTTTAGTGGCTATGATGTCTTTAAAGTGAGGCTTCCTTAGCCTCAGTTTACTCACAGTTTTCTGGATGAACTCCAAGTTTTCCAGATCTTTCTGCTTTGCTTTTGGCTCCTAATTATCATAATAAACTTGTCTAAAACCCACCAGCAATATCCACGCTACTGCCCAAATACTATACTTCTCCAAAATTTCTTCATCTAGATTAAGAAGTCCATCACCACAAATTCAGCCTCACTGTCTCAGAACACGGGAAAAATGTAGACAACTTCCTAGCCAGAACGTAACATGAATGACCTTTAGTCCAATTGCCAATAGAGTTCCCCTCTGAAACTTCATGAGCAAAGTCTTTGCTATGTATGGTCCAATAGACACTCTGGTCATTTGAGCGCCTAGCAGAGCATCCACTAAACTCTGCTTACAATATTCTAAAAAATTTCCAGCTTGCATCTTTAAATTTTTCAAAATTCCTCCCACAAACTCCCAAAAGTTCTAATGGCTTCTGAACCACATGGTCAGGTTAGTCCCAGCAACAAGCATATAAATTTCTCTCTCTTTTTTTTTAATTTTGAGAGAGAGAGAGAGAGAGGTCAATTTTATTTATTTTTTCCTCTGGACTTTGTTTCTCCGACTCTTAGTTGTGTATGTGGTGCTGAAGCTCAAACTCTGATCTTCGAGCATGCCAGGCAAGTGCTCCACCACTGAGCCACCACTCCTGTATCCCCAATTTATCTTTTGGTCAACTATTTCACCACTGTGACCAAGACCTGACAAGAAGAATTAGATGAGGAAAAGCTTATTTAGGGGCTCATGGTTTCAGAGGTCTCAGTCCATAGATTGCTGACTCTATTGCTCTGGGCCTGAGATAAGGCAGAAAGAATATCATGGTGGATGAGTGTGGTGGAGACAAGAAGCTCAGGACATTGTCACCAGGAAACAGAGAGGAGGAGAGGTCCTCTCATCACAGACAAAATATAAACCACAAGGGCATACCTCCATAGACCCAGCTTCTCCTGCCACATTCTACCTGCCTACATTTATTACCCAGTTAACACCTAACAATTGATTAATGCACTAATTAGATTAAGGCATTTGTAACCCAATCATTTCACCTCTAAATTTTCTTGCATTGTCTCACAAATGATCTTATGGGGGGACACCTCACATGTAAACCATAAGAGAGGATGACTAAAATTTGTGGAATATGAATTAATAAATGAATTAATTGCATTGAATACTGTCATGTAGGTCTAACATCCTGGGATTTGTATATGTGATTTACTGAGATTTTTGTGCTGGACTATGGCAATATTATTTACAATCACTATTTCAGTATTAGAAGTCAATTTCTGTAATTAATTCATTTCATCTTCCTCCTCCCACCTATCCATTAAGGCACCTAGTAACATTTACTGATGATCCTGCACATTTTAGATGAAGTAAATATGCTATGAAGAAGATGTTAGATACCATGAAAACTACAGAGGACAATAAAAGCTCATGCCGCTAGTTGATCACCATTCAAATTCCTAAGACCACAGAATTTCCCATGTAAAACATACTAGCAATTAGGGTTAGAGAGGTGGCTCAGCATTAGAGTGCTTGGCTGGCGTGCAGGAGGACCTGGATTTGATCCCCAGCACCATATTTACAGCTAAGCGGAGGAAAAACAAAAACCAGAAGAATAAGTAAAGTTCACTCTCTCTTTCACTGTCTTTCTCTCTCTTAAACCAAAAAGACCTACTAATAATTAAATTTGTTGAACTTCCATCTTGATAGAAAAAACACACCTAGAAAAACACTTAACAGGTAGAAGATCTTCATTCAACAGATTTATAGTAACTAAAATATAAGGAAATGTATATTGAAGTCTGGAGAAGATGTGCGTGTATCCTTCATGAAACCTGACGTAAGCGGACATAAACCCTACCTAAGAAAACTTAAATGTGCATATTTTTCTATATAATTATTTACTCCCTGCTGACAAGAGCTAAGGAAGAAGGATGCAAAGAAACATTAGGAAGAATTAGATCAGGGATCTGGTCTTCTTACATGTTGGGTGACAAGCAGCAATCTCTCTGTCTCAGGTGACTCATGCAAGCTGAGAGGCACAGGTGCAAGGTGTCTGGATTTCTTAGGTGGAAGTATTCTTGTTTTTCTCACACAACAACCTGTAAACTCTACAGCTTTCTGGGGAGAGATTTGTTCATGTTTTTGGAAACATTGATCCAAGTCTGAGGAATGGCAGGTGCAAGCTCTAAGAGGTGGTATTATTTTTGAGCAGACCCTGGCACTGTTATGGCTATCACTGTGACCTCTTGTAGACACCATTGAGTAGCCAGGACATGTGAAGCAGGGCATTGAATTACTCGCTAAATCATTGGTATTAATTCTTTAACTTCTATCTAAAGGAAAGTTCTTTCCTTCCTTTCTCCTCTACCTCACTAGTATATAAGCAGGTGCCCACTTGGCTACACTTCTTGGAGGACGAGAAGAGAAAAAAAGCTCAGGAATCCATTATAGATTTTTTAACACCGTGGAAACCCTATAAAGCATTGATTGGCACCAATATAACTGCTACAGAAGAAAGCAGTTACATTGCTAATTGATGCTATTACTTTAAAAGGTGAATGCAGACAGCAAAGCAATTCAAAGCAGAAAAGTGACAGCAATGAGTACTTAAACTTCTTAGAGGCTGGGTTTGTCAGGGAGTTGGAAGGAGGACAGAGCAAGAAATGTCCCCATGGGCCTGGGACATTTTCAGCAGTTCTAAAACTACCAGGAAGTGACCTAGAAGAGAGGGAATAGAAAAAAGAGAGGGGCTGAACCCTTGATATCTATAAAGCATATTAATTTGTCGAAAATCTTAGTGTAAATTCTTCATGAGAATCGGTAGCTAAAGTCAGATTTATTCATTTACTGTTCACCAAATATCCATATAAATCCTGCTGTGTGCCGGATACTGTGCTCAGTCCTGATGGTTAGCAGTTTGCAAAGCAACTCTGGCTCCCCTGGGATCTAGTGGTAGAGCTCATGACTTTCCTCTTTGGAATAAGAGTTACTCACTTTCCAACTCCTTACTCCATTGGCTGAGGCTCCTTCTGAATCATTTTACTCTCTGGCTTAACCTTTCAGTGTGTCCAGCCATGCTGCCCTGACCAGAGAACAGTCTCTCGCAGGGAGATACAAGAAAGAGCAGGAGTGTCCAAGACCTCTCTGGTGAGAGCTGAGAATACGTGGGCAGGGTACCAACAGTGTCTACGCAATGATCATGCCCATTTTATAGGAAAGGAAATGGTGGCTTGAGAGGTCACCCATTTTAGGTATTTTGAAATCTTTATTGTATTCCAGTCCTAAATCAGGATCTGACTTCCTCCCCTCCTCCAGTCCCAGATAGGAAGGCTCCAAATGACGGTGGAACCGTCTCCCTGGAAGACTGCTCAGGATAGGTTGGATACCTCGACTAGAAGGCAGGCAGACCTCAGGAGGACCTTACAGAGCTTCGCACCAAGTCCTTTTCCCATGAATTCTGAGTGAGGAGACCTGGGCTCTGAGCTTGTTTGCCATGGAATGAGGCTGAGAGAATAGAATCAATGAACTTTCTCTTTCATTCTGAAGGCTGTGAAGCGTAATTGGAAACACTTGTTGAAATAGCTTAGTGTCCAGAAAATTCATGAAGAATTGAGTGGCCAGGCCAGCTTTGACTTGTTTTTACAGATCATGTCATTTCCAAGAGCAAGCCTACATTTCCTATTTACAAAAATGAGACAGCACCCATCTTACAGGATTCTGTTCAGGTTGTTAGGATGATTTTTTTTTAATTTTTTAAATTTATTTTTTATTAGTGAATTATAGTTTTACATAATCTTGGGTTTAGTTGTCACATATTTCTAGATGCACACAATTCAGCGATACAATTTATTCAATACCCCTCCCACACATCCCTCTACCTCCTCTTCCCATCCCCTGATCCCATGCCTTTATTCTGGGTCCTATATTGTTCCTAAAAAATCCAAATACACTGACATAATTCTTAAACTATAGCCATATATATATATATATATATATATATATATATATATATATATAATGTTTTTCATAGGTATAAGAATTATGATGATTAAATGAGATACTGCGTATGTGTTTGCCTGGGTTCTCTGGACAGCAGAGCCCAAGGCATGGCATTTGTGCTAACCCAGAATTATGTAAGGACCTATTACTGAGAGTGGGGAAAACATGACTCGGAGCCTCAGAACAGCCTGAGAGATGGAGAAGAGGGAGCGATCTATTGCCTGGCTTCCCATTGACCTTCTATTTATCCATCAGAAGGTAAATCTTTGGTCCATTTCGTTAGTCAGCTTTGCATTGTTGTAACCAATATGCCCAATAAACCAACATACCCAACAAAAACAACTTAGAGAAGGAAAACTTTGCTTTGGCTCAACATTTCAGAGGTTGAGTACATGGCTGGGTGAATACCCAGCTCTGGGCCCAGGGTGAGGCATAACATCATGGCAGAAGGGCATAGCAGAGGAGATCAGCTCAGGACATGACAGCAGAGAAGCAGAGTTCAAGAAGACAGGGATGGTATAATCCCCAAGGGCGTATCCCTGGTGACCTACTTCACCCAGCCACACCCCAACTGCCTATAGTTACCAAACATTACTCCATTCAGACAACTAATCCATCAAATGGATCAATCCATCAATGAGGTTAAGGCTTTCTGTATCTAATCATTTTACCTCTGAGCATCCCTGTGTTGACTCACACACGAGCTTTCACTGGATACCTCATATCTACATTGGAACAGACATGAACTCCCCCATATTTCTGGGTTGTATCACCTGCCAGTCCTAGCAGCTCCTGGGGAAGCACAACCATCACCTAGTGGCGTTAGAGAGTAGAACATAGTGTTTGAGGCCCTGTGGCTCTCACCTCCAGGCATGCTGTGAGGTCTGGTGGTGTCAGAGATGGGGAATAGTGAGTGCAGCCAGGAATTTATGACCAGGAAGATAGCACATGTTACTGTTGCTCAGCTCCTGGAAAAATCTGAGATCTGATAGACTGGCAAGACCCAGGCACAGAGATGAGTGTAAATTGGGTCTGGTACAGTGTGTGAAAAATACCTAAGAATGCATAAAGAATAAGGCAGGGCTTCGCTACACAGCACTTCAGAGCCAGGACTTCATTTCTCCTGCCTTATAAGTTCTTATTTCTTTCCATGTTGTCCCGGGCCCACATGCCCTTTCTATGTGCTGTCATTAGAAAATGTTTAGTGAATGAACATTGCCTAATTAGGCAGACAGCTATCTGTGAAAGGACATAGAGGTGGCTCTTTTCCTCTTATTGTATCAGATCACATGTATTGCACACTGATTCCACATACTGGGCCAAACACTTCTCATATATAACTTTACTTAATTCTTACATGGTCCTGCTATTATCTTTGTTTTAGAGGCTTAGAGAAGTTAAAGATATTGCTTAAAGTCACACAACTTTTTGGATGTGAGAAATATACTTGAGTTTTGTGCCTTCTGTGTTCTACTCAATTACTCTGCTTTCCTTCAGGATTTTAAAGTTTTCTGGTTCATATGTTTGAGGCAGCAGGATATAGTAGTGGACATTACTGTTATGTTTCTATGATTCTGTCAATAGAGACGATCATAAGTGCTCTATCACAATTGATTGCATATATTCCTATGAAAATTTTGTTCTCACAATCTGTCTTTTTCATCTTGATATTCCCCAAACCTCAAAGCCTCAAAGTGTGTGTGTGTGTGTGTGTGTGTGTGTGTGTGTGTGTGTGTATAATTATCATATTTTCCCAGTACTGGGGATTGAACCCAGGGCCCTGAACTCGCTAAGCAAGCTCTCTACCATGAAGCTCAATCCCCAGCTCACTAGAGACCATTTATAGAAAAAGCTTTCCCACACTTAAGGCAATGTTCAGAGAACACTCAGAAGATACAAGAAAAACTTATAAAAGGAACAGAAAAGGATTCAGATTATACAATTGACCTCTTCTCATTCCTCCATTCCCTTTAATGATAATAAAACATAGTTATGACAATGTCATATTAAACATATAAAAATGGAACCAAGTTAAATGCTAACAATTGAGAGGCAATTAAATGTATTGCAGCATGTTGTACCACCACTAAAAATTTCTGCCACAGATAAAACAAATTATAAATAATAGGAAAAGAATAAAACTACTAAATTCCATTAAACTCAACTTTTGTGCCAAATTGTACATACATTTATAAAATTTAGAAATGTAGGAGACAATAGACTGTTACCAACAGTCAGGTAATGGAATAATTGTTCATTTTTATTTTCTACTTAATGCTTACTTGCATTTTCTATTTTTCTTCAAGGCACAGAACTTTTTATTTAATAAAAAGTTTGATTTAAAAATATTATTTTAAAAATATAGACTGTTTCATAATGTGAGACTATAGTGCAAAGAATTATCTATGTGAATAGTGGTAGCTAGTTAAAGAGCCCAGGTTGTTTCTCCCAAGTTTCTCCGTTTGCTGGAGATTTCTTTCCGTTAACTCATCATGGATGATGCTACACAGAGCCCTTGAGATCAGGAGCTCTCTTCCCCCTTAAAAACTGAAAATGCAGGAATTGAAACAATGTGTTTCCCTTTGCTCAGCGGAGACAGGCTGACATTTTCAAAAGAACTTTAATACTGGGAGAACAAAAAGGCAATAATTACAGAAAATACAAAAGGCATAACAATTGTCATGTTTAAAATACAAGTTTCTCCTCTTCCAAAGGGCTGGCTGGTTCCTTGTGAAATCAGCCCCTCCTGGAGGCTTGCCTATTTCCCCTTAAGTGGATACCACTGCATTTCTGTCACCTGGAATTGGTCCTTAGGTCAACAAGTCCACGTGTAGTCAAGGCCAAATATCACTCGTCAAAGTTCTATCCATCTGAAGCTGTTCCACTTGGTTCTAGTTCATCCAGAGATGACAGAAAAAAATGAAAGACCTCAACCTTTACTAATTTAGCAGTGTCTCATATCATATCCAAATATATATACACATATAGTGTTCACTTGTAGAAAGCATCATAGTTTACTTTTCATGAGCACCCTTTGCCCCTCAGTCCTAGGGAAGTGCCAGGTTAAAGTGAATCCATTATCAGATCATAATATGAGAGCCCATGGCATGCCCATATGTCGAAAACTGCACATATGTAGAGGTGGAATGTGTTTAGAATTCTCCATCTTAGTGCATAAGCTAAAAGTTCAGGGGCATCAGAATCTGTGGTCTTGGGGCTGGAGTGATGGCTCAGTAGTTAGAGTGCTTACCTGGCATGTTTGAGGACCCAGGTTCAAACCCCAACATCACATATACAACTAAGTGTAGGAGAAACAAAAAACAGATTAAAAAATAAATGGCATTGATTCTCCCTTTTACTCCCTTTCTCTCACTTTCTCCCTCTCTCTTTAGGAAAAAAAAAATCTCTAGGCTTCTAATTTTGGTTTTGTTTCTACCTGTACTGTCAAATCTTCCACAGTACTACTTTCTGTTCCTTTGTCTGTGAGAAACCTTCTCTGCATAACCCAAAAATATGGGAAATAGGGGCTGGAGCAGTGGCTCAGCAGTTACAGCGCTGGCCTGGCATGTGCAAGTACGTGGGTTCAAACCCCAGCACCCATGTACACAACTAAGTGTTGGAGCAATGAAAGCCATGTGAAAAACTCAATAAAAATTAATTCTCTCTCTCTCTCACTGTCCTTCTCTCTTTAAAAAAAATATGGGAAATAATGAAATCTTGCTTTGTCTCAGACCCTTGTAGTTTTGTCATAAAAGTGATGGGTGTTGAAGCTACTGTATCCTTCTCTTCGGTCTCTGTCAGAAGCTTGAGGGCAGGGACTTATTTGCTTTTTTTGTTATACCCCTTATATAGCTTTTAAAAGAGCATCTTATATATGAAAGAAGCTCAATAGTAATTGTTGAATAATTGAATAAATGTACTTTAGTAATTACAGAAAAGGTCTGAAAAGATCAATCTAGGATTAATGGGTGGAAGTTACAAGGAGATCAATTTATACTCTGTCTAACCATTAACTTTCTCAGTTCATACTGCATAATGTTGCAATAAACTGTTCTGGAAAATACCACTGAGCATATTCTGGTCAAGATGAAAGACTGCTTTGAGGGAATATTATAATGGGGAGTCATGCAAGAGATGAAGAATAGAATTAGATGTCCTCTGAAATTCTTCCTGGTACCTCCAAGTTTAAATGGAGGCAAGAGAAATCTCCCTGGAATTTTTTTTTTATTTTTTTGCTTAGGCTACGAACAAGCTAGGCTGTTTCTGTGTCATGCACATACTCATTAGCTATCTTTATTTTTCCTAATCAATCCTTCTCTTTTGACTATAGATGTTAAGTGTATTGGCATCCTGAGTTAAAAAGCATTAATAGTCAATAAAGAAAAACTGACACCTCTTGGAAATCTATGAAGTTTCTATCTTTCATTAGGGGACAATTAAGCTTTGAGTTAATACTTTTGCTAGGTCTCTGTCCCCATTCTTCCGCTAAGAAGCTTGTTTCCTGAAACTTGGGCCTTAGTTTCTGAGAACTGCCCTCTTCCACTGCCTAACCTACCTGTGTTACTAAAATTCCATTTGAAGCATCCAAATTACTTTCTCTGAACCCAATTTATCCAGTGACAGATGGGGGAATCCAAAAGGGAACGTTTCCATTCATATCCAGCAAATCATCTTTATGGGAAGAATGTTAGAAGCAAACTCAGTGACGTACACAGAAATTTAACTTCTGGAAACTCTCATCTTCCATTTTTAAAATTACTTCTCTGGACCCAGAGAAAGTAGCTTGGCCCAGAGTAAGTTTTTGTCTTTCTTTTCAGACATCAAAATAACCATTAATTAGTGATGATGAATTTACCTTACTAAGCAATATTAAAATTTTGGTTTGTATTTTCTTCTTATCTCCCCCTCTTTGAATGGTTTTTTCCATTCATTTTCTAAATGTTACTTAATTAGGATGCAGCTCACTTCAAGAGTTAAATGACCAAATTCAGATTTTTTTCCCTTTTCTCTCTTTAAAAAAAATCAATTTTATGCAATGACAGTTTTTCTAAACAATTGCATACATGGAATTTTTAAAATTTAAATAATTTGCTATTAATTTAACTCCTTTGTTAGTATATCTTATTTATGCTTTATTGTGGTGGTTGTTTTGGCTCCTGTTTGAGATTAATATGGAGGAAAATCACAAGTCTAAAAGTTCTCTGAATAGTCTAACATAGTATATGAGAATTCTGTGGTATAGTCAGTCACGCCTGGGAACCGAACACAGTTGTTCAGGAATGGAAACCAAGGTCCATAGAGGATAAATGATTTGCATAAAATGACAAAAGAAGTTGGGAGTCAGTAATAATAATGATCACAGACTTCATTGGGTAACTAAGATTTTTCCAAGCACTCTGAATGGTCTACTCATATAATTCAATTGGTCATTCCTTGTGATTGTTGCAGTTATTAACAACAAATGAAAAGAAGTAAGACATAGAAAAGTTCAATGTTTTGTATGAGATTACAAAGTTCATAAGCCATGGAGCTAAGGTCTGAACTCAGGAAGGATCATTCCCAAACTTTGCTCTTATACTTTATGTTGCTTCTTTGGTCAGAAATATATAGATGCGTTTTTAGCATTGTCTATAAATGTCTGCATATACAAAGAAGGAGAGGAATACACACAGAAAGAGACATATATCTTACATGGACATTGTTCTCTTTCATTTGCAAAACTCTGCCTCTAAACGGGGAATGGATGACTAACTGTTCCTTCTGCTTGGTTGATTACCATAATACAAATTCCTACAAATGGAAAGCCATTGCCCTCGCTAATCTTAACATCCGTACATCAGCAGCTATTTCGAGAAAAAGCAATTCCCATCTGTTATGGACACATATTCATTGCTGTCCCATTGTGGTGCACTGGGGAAAACACATGATCTTCTTTTTAATTCTGGAAAGCTCTCTCTAAGCCAGAACGTGTGAGGGGACTCAGTGCCTTCTTGGTTGTACTCTATAAAGGAATAACTATAACTTTGTCACTCCTGAATCCACCTGAATTATTAGGAGTAGGTAAGAAGCATTTTTGTTTTATGTGCTCTTATCAGAATATAATGACATGTGTTACATTTTTGTTTGACATATTTTTCATTTGGGAATGTGTTCTACTCTCACCTACTAGAGGTGTCATTCATGTGAGCCTGTGTTCTTATTGACAGGGGTGGAACCATGATCCAGGATGTTCCATTAGTGGATCTCACCTGCCTGGATGTTGAGAGCAATTCAGGAATGGATGTATAAACAGACAGAGGTTCTCCCTGGACTTTTGCATGAGCCATTGAGGGAGAGGAGCTGTTCTCTTGAGTATTTCTCCATAGACAGATAATGCAAGCCTGGGATCGCAGGAAGCCTTTGCTGGCATGTGAAATGAGATTTAAGTAACAGAAGGAAAGAGAAAGAGAAAGAAAGAAGAAAGAAAGAAAGAAAGAAAGAAGAAAGGAAAAGAAGAAAACTTTCAAGAAAGAGAGAGAAGAGAAACAAAAACTTAAACTCTTAAATTGGGCCACACTCATCTGAAACGAGGATCTCATTTTGAGTTTTTGATTGTGCAAGTATAAACACAAGCTGAAGTTTCTGTCACTTACAAAAATGTTCTGATACATGAAGTCCTAGAGTATGAATATAGAATGGATATTAATCATGCATTCTCTTACCTTGTAAGGAACACCATATGTCACTAAGGTAAGTTAATGTAAGTGTATTTTTGTATGAATATATAGTTTGTGGTTGGTTACCTATGCTTCGTACTCTTCCAGTGATAGGAGGCTTGCTAGTATACTTGGCAATCCACTTCACCAGTGGCCAAGTATGGATTCCAGATTATTTTTCCCAATATCAAGTTGTCTGCTTAAACCTTTCCTCCACTAATTTCATTGATTGTCTCCAGAGCTTCACAGAAAATCAACGTGCTTCTTTTAAATAATTGAAGACAGTTATCTTGTCTCATTTCTTTCAAACATTCCTTCAACTTTATTCAAAATTAATAGACTGCTCTGCTCGCCATCCTGCCTCCGTCATGGTTCACTCATGGTTTGCAAATGTTCTAGCTCCATGGATCTTCTGCATCTTGCATGCAGCTCTCCCAGGAGCTACCTGGGGTAAGGTCAAGGTGGATGTTGCTCAGGTCCACCATCTTTAGCTGTTTGTGTTTGTTTCTGCATACTGCTTCATTTTGAAGAAGAAATAAAAAAGGATTTGATAGTCCTTGGCTTTTGGCCTTCTTAAACTATTCCCTAATGATACAATTAATCAGAGCATGAAAAAACCTCTCTGGATGGGGGCTGATGTACTCAAAGTTCATTAGTATTATCTGTGGCCACAGCGAAGAGGCTGTCTTTGTGGCCTGAACAACCCCAGAACAGCTTCTGACTGTGGGAAGCTTGAAACCCACTGAAATTTCTAGATCTTTTATGGTATAAACAGCTCCTAAGCCTGCATATTTATGTTTCCCATTAAGCTATTGATAATAATGATGAAAAAGGGAGAGATGAATTAATCTTTGGATTTTAGGATTTAAAATACATATTATCACCAACATTAATGTACTTTATACAAAATTGAATTATAATTAAAAAAAAACAGTAAGCCCTCTAAGAAGAATTCAATCAGTTCAGAGATGCTTCAGGAAAAACCTTAATAGCTGCCTCATTGCCTCTAATTCTTCTTCCTTGAGGTAATCGATGTGAAGTCTGATTTATATTCTCTCTCATCTTTCTATGTATTTGTATATACACATACCCACATATCACCTGAGTATTGTGTCTTTAAAATAATATATTTATTCATGGATTTGATGCATGCTTATGAATGTTTATCACAAACCAGGCACTTCTGTGGGCACTGGGGAGACAGAGTGCAACAGGGAGCTTATGTTCTAATGCTAGTGTAGAGGCAGAAAGCTGTGGTCCCTTTCCTCACCCATTGTAAGAACTATGGGTGACACTTGTGAAGCAAAGGATGGATTAACAATGGAAGAAACACAGCAAATTTACTTACAGTTTTGCACGACATGAGGAGCCTTCAAAAAAGAAGACCCCAAAACCCAGAGAAAACTATTGTTTTGCTTTTAGGTTTGACAAGAAATGGACAACGAAGTGGAAATGTCATTGAACCCAGGGGTCTGAGCTAGACCAAGAAGGAAACCTGGCAGGTCTGTGTGTTCTCCTTCACATCTCTGTATACCATTCTTCCTCCTGAATGTGGGGTAGGAGCCTTTATGGAATGAGGGTCTTATAATCTACTGCCAGATAAGGTACAGAATTTTTTGATGGCCAGCTCCTACACAGAAAGGTAGGGGAAGATGAAAGGAATATTTCTAGTTTCTATGACCTGCCTTGGAAAAGAAGAATTTTGGTTTCTGTGAATTGCTTTGGAAGTGGGGGAAGATAAGTGGAAGACAGGATGGCAGGAGCTGGTCAGAAAGAGACTTTGCTTTTGAGGCTACTTCTGAGATCTTCTAATCTCCTTTAGTTAAATGGGCAAAGGATGTCCCTCCATAAATATAGGTGTAGTCCCTAAATATTCTTGCCTCATTTAGCAGCTAACAAGGAAAGACCAAAAGTTAAATTCTCAGCTTAAGTTTGAGATGTCAATTGGAAACTATGTGGCTGTGCCATATTTCGGTGTGAACATAACATAATGAATTTAAACCTTCTATTGCTGCTGGAATTTGGGTTGGTACTACAGTTTATAAGGATAAGCATCTACCAATATATCCAAGATTGGATTCTTTTTTTATAACTCATTTTTTATTGGTGCATTATAGTTGTACATATTGATGTGATTTGTTGTTACATATTCATACATGCCCACAACATAATAATATAATTGGGGTGACAGCTCTCCTCGGCCCTTCCCTTCCCTCATCTCCTCCCACCCCTGATCCCTTTCCTTTGTTGGTCTCCCTTTGATTTTTTTTTTATTGGTCATTTCTCAGGTTAAAATCCACCTGCTGCTCAGAGGGGTCCTCTCTTGGTCACCCATTCAAAAGTTGTAAGTTATCATTTGCTCTGGAATCTCTATACAGCTTGTATCTCTCCTTGATATCTTTCTTAAATATTTACTATGCATTCTTCTCCCTTAGAATGTAAATATTGCAAGACCATGACCCTTATCTGCTTTTCATGCCTGGGAAAGGGCAGGTGCAAAATAAATACTAAAGCTGTTAAAACCATGTATACAGATCTTTATGGACAGTGCTTTGATTTATAGGATACATTTCCCAAAAGTGGTATTGCTGTGTCAAATTGAATTTTTAATTGTACTGATACTATAGATTAATTTCCTAAAGGAGTAAAACAATCCATTCTCCCTTCATCAATGCATAAAAGCAGTCATTTCCCTGTATCTGTTGAAATACTGTGGGATTTTATGCTTTGATGTTTGTGCTTCAAAACTACTTAAACTTTTTTGTCTGCTTCTAGCAGCTCCAGATAGCTTAAGTAATTCACATATAGTTAAAAAAATGAAGTAATAAGTAAGGCAGCAAGTAATTTGTTTAGCTCTCTTTGAGGTTGTCTTAAAAACGGTATTCACTTTTAGCTTCTAGGATCGTTTGATATCAGGAGCATAAGTAGCTTATCAAGGATATATGTAACTCCTCAGCCCATTTCCCTTTAGCACCTGGAAACTTGAAACTGCTAAGAGCATAAT
Organism: Aplodontia rufa; assembly: GCA_004027875.1. Lineage (NCBI taxonomy): Eukaryota > Metazoa > Chordata > Mammalia > Rodentia > Aplodontiidae > Aplodontia > Aplodontia rufa. Next base: position 52,177 of record PVKS010004960.1, read on the forward strand.
GCTTTTCCCATTAAAACAACTGATGCATTTTTTTTCAGAGAGATTTATGAGATAGAGTTCTGTAAATCCATATTTTTAAAATGCATGCATGTTGAATCATTCTAGGAGAGGGATGTGAAAAATGACATAATTAGTGTAATAAATGTTGGGTCCATGTGGAAAATAATTTATTTGTGAATAAAATCTATGAGGCCATGCAGTTTCCTGCTGAACATTGTTTTCGTCTCCATTCAGAAGAGGTAGACACTGATTTTTCCAGCGTGCGGTTCTTTTGAACACCTTCACCCACATTATTCTCCTGTGAGCGAGCTCTCTTTGGCTTCTTGACTACCTTGTCCCATTTCAATCTCTTGTTTCCACTCAGCCCTGACATTTTCTTCCCATTCTAAGGAGTCAGGATGTGTTGAAAGTAAAACCACATAGTCTCACCTTCCAAGTTCAGAAGCCTCTCTACTTTGAACTTGTGGAATGGAATTTAACTAAGTTCTGTAGTCTCATTGTTCCATGTTTTCCCAGCATAACCAGAGTGGCTACAAAAACATCACTCAGCTAGGTGGGTGGACTTGTAGTATTGAAGTTCCACCTTCCAAAAAAATTCAACTATCTGGCCTGAAAGGAAAAGTTACGAAAAATGTCCTTGCTGACAAGTCAGGTCAGTATTTGTTGAACTCCTTCTGAAAACCACTCACTGGGGAAGGTCTGTCCCCAATATCTCGTTCACAATTCCAAATTTTAAAACCTCCCGAAACACCAAGACCTTATCTGAACTTACCTGGTGGTAAACCTGACCTGAGCTGATTGGAGCTATTTACAGTCCTTGTTTATTCCATTTAGAATGAATAGTCACACATTTCTCTGCAGAGATTTTAATGTCTGTGATTAAGAGGAATGTCCAGATCTCACTGGAGGTCACAATAATGTAAGAGTTAAGTAGTATATTACCATCAAAATTCAAAAATAATTGGAAATTGAATCCCAGGAGTGAGGGGTAGGTGCTCACAGACCTGGGAGTAGATACATATGAATATCTTCCTGTATGAACAATAACAATATTTCATGGGTATGAAAATAGAGAGATGGGGTATATAATAGCAGTACCATATTAGTGGAGATGAATGGAGTTAAAGTGTGCTAAAGGCTTTTAATTGACTAGGAGAATAAAATCAGAGTAGTTTTAGGGATATTACAAATTAATAGAAAATGAGTGTACATCCAGGCATGATGGCCCACACCTGCCTTACCAGGAGGGAGGCTGAGGGAGAAGGATTGTGAATTTGAGGCTACCCTAGGCCACAAGTGAGACCCTGACTCAAAAACAAAGCAAAGAAATGTATAAAAAAAGCAAAGAGTGTGTAAGTCTTAAAATGAGGGAAAATTAAATATAGAAATCCCTAACAAATGAAAAATAAGATAAAAGGGAAAAAATAGTAAAATGAACACAGAACAACCAAGGAAAAAGTAAAATATACAGAAATATATAATCATATTAAATTTGACCAAATTAAATGCACCAGGTAAAATAAAAATTATTAAAATGAATAAGAAAAGAACATAAAACCACCTGGGGTTTCTCCAAAACCTCCAGAAACACATTATACACATATAGACAAAGCAAGGTTGGAAATAAAAGGGTGAACCAATAAATACATGAAAAAAAAACCTCAGCTTCTTTAGCCACCAGGGTAATGCAAACCAAAAACTACAGTGAGATTCTGTCTCACCCCAGTTAGAATGGTTATTACCAAAATCAAAAACTAACAAATACTGGCAAGGATGCATAAAAAAAGGAATCCTTAGATGCTTTGGGCGAGAATGTAAATTAATGCAGCCACTATAGAAAACATTATGAAGCCTGGGTATGGTGGAATATGATTTTAATCCTAATGGCTCTGGAGGCTGAGGCTATGGGACCATGAATTCAAAAGCAACTTAGTGAGACCCTGTCTTAAAATGAAAAATAGAAAGGGCTAGGGATGTGGCTCAGTGGTTAAGCAGCACTGGGTTCAGTTCCTAGTACACACACAAACACACACACAAAGCTGTGTGAAAGTTCCTCAAAAAACTAAAATTAGAATTATCACATCATTGAGCCATACTACTTGAATGCATCTCCAAAGGATATAAAGTCAGTATACCAAAGAAATACCTACATAACATGTTTATTATATCACTACTCACAATAGGAAAATATGAAATCAGCGTAGGTACCATTCAGTAGATGAATGGATAAATAAAATATGCTATATATCCAGTGTTATGCACCATAAAGAAGAATGAAATCAGATCATTTCCAGGAAAATAGATGGAGCTGGAAGACATTATGGGAAGGAAAATAAGCCAGAAAAAGAAAGAAAAATAGGAAGTTTTCTCTTATATGTTGATGTTAAAAGAAAAAGGAAAGAAAGAACAAAGAAAAAAAGATGCCCTGGAAGTAGAAGAGATTGCTAGAGAAGTGGAAAGTGAAGGTGGGGATTGGTTGGGGTGGAGGGAGGAGGGAGGTTATATGGTTAAATGAGAGAATATATATATATATATATATATATATATATATAAACATTACATTGAAACCCATCAATTTATAAAGCAAATGTGAGCTAATAAATATAATACAAAATTTTTAAAAAGGATAAGAAAATATTGCATAAAGCATCACTCTATAAATAGCAGAAATGATTAGACTGAAGGTAAAAATCTTTATTAGAGACAAAGAAGTTAATTTCAGATTTCTGAAAAGTTTAGTATCTTTTGAGGAACAGCAATTCTAAATTTTTAATTTTGTGGAAATTATAATTTCTAGAAAAGTTAAATAATGTCACAAAGTAATTTGACCTAGTGGACATGAACACAACATTAGGTCTCCAAAATTTCAGAACACATATTCTTTACAAGCAGATGTAGAATATTTATAAAAATTATACATTTATTGGGTCAAAAAGCAAAAATTGAACATAATCCAAATATTTAAAATTATATAATTTTCATGACACTTAATGAAAGTATTCTAATAACCACTAACTCATATACTCAGAAATTAAGAAATAATTTTTCTGAATAGCGTTCTGGCCAAGGAAAGTATCATAGCTTATTTTGAAAAGATATACTCTTCCAAGTTCGATAACCTGGAAGAAATGGAAAAATACCTAGCCTCATACGACATTACCAAATTAACAAGGGAGGACATTGAAAATCTAAACCAATCAATCTCAAGTAGAGAAATCGTAACAGCAATAAAGGTCTGCCAAAAAAGAGAAGCCCAGGACCTGATTGATTCTCAACAGAGTTCTACCAGATCCTTACAGAAGAATTAACACCTTTTCTTAGTAGCTATTCCATGAAAACGAAAGGGATGAAACCCTCCCAAATACTTTTTATGAGTCTAATATAACCCTGATACCAAAACCCAAAAAAGACACATCAAGAAAACAACAGACCAATTTCCCTGATGAACATAGGCACAAAAATCCATAATAAAAATCCTAGCAATTCACATCCAAAAAGACATCAAAAAGATAATACATCATGATCAAGAGGGTTTCATTCCAAGAACACAAGGCTGGTTCAACATACGCAAATCAATAAATGTAATTCATCACTTAAATAGAACTAAAGCTAAAACCATATGAATATCTCAGTTGATTCAGAAAAGGCCTTTGATAAAATTAAACACCCATTTATGCTCAAAATCCTGGAGAAAATAAGGATCAAAGGAAGATACTTTAATTTTGTAAGAGCCATTTATGACAAACCCATAGCCAAAATTATTCTTAATGGAGGAAGACTGAAAGCATTTCCACTGAATTTAGGAGCAAGATAAGGATGTCCACCTTCACCATTCTTATTCAATATAGTCCTCAAAATCCTAGCCAGAGCTATCAGACAAGAGAAGGAAATCAAAGGAATTCAAACAGGAAAAGAGGAAGTCAAGCCATCTTTATTTGCTGATGACATGATCCTATACATAGCAGACACAAAAAAGTCTATCACATGACTATTAGAGCTTATAAATGAATTTAGCAATGTGGAAGTTTACAAGATCAACACTCATAAATCAATAGCTTTCTTATATTTCAGCAGCAACTCTGCCAAAGAAGAAATCCAGAAATTTGTCCCATTCACAGTAACCTCAAAAAGTATAAAATACTTAGGCTTTAAACTAACAAAGGACATAAAAGACCTCTACAATGAAACTATCAAACATTAAAGAAAACAATTGAAGAACATCTGAGAAGGTGGAAAAACATTCCATGTTCTTGGTTAGGCAGAATCAATGTAATTACAATAGCCATTCTGCCAAAAGCCCTGTACAGATTCAGTGCAATCCCCATCAAGATACCAATGATATTCTTCATGGATATAGACAAAGCAATTCTCAAATTCATTTGGAATAACAGGAAACCCAGAATAGCCAAAACATTACTAAGCAAGAAAGAGACAGAAGGAGGAATAATAATACCTGACCTGAAATTATACTAGAGGACTACAGTAACAAAAACAGTGTGGCATTGGTATCAAAACAGACATGAAGACCAATGGAACACACTAGAAGATACCAAGACAAACCCACAAATCTTTAACCATCTGGTATTTGACCAAAGGGGCAAAAATATAAGGTGGAGGAAAGATAGCTTTTTCAACAAATGGTCCTGGACAAACTGGACAAATACACACAGACAACTGAAATTAGATTCATATCTCTCATCCTGCAGAAAAATCAAATTTAAATGGATTGAAAAATTAGAAATCACAGCAGCAACTATACAACATTTTGAATCCACTCATCCAGTGAGAGACATCTGGGTTGGTTCCATAGTTTACCTACTGTAAATTGAGATGCTATAAATATTGTTGTTGCTGTTTCTCTGTGGTATGCCAATTCTAGCTCTATTGGGAAAATACACAAGAATGGGAACATTTTTGCTAGAAGAAAAAATAGGATCAACATTTCATTACATCAGTGTAGGCACCTCCTTCCTTAACAAGGCTCCCATAGCACAAAAACTAAAGCCTAGAATAAATGAATGGGACCCCATTAAATTGAAAATCTTCTTCCAGTTGAGTGTCAAGAGAGAATCTACAGAATGAGAGAAAATCTTTGCCTCTGACAGGGAACTAATATCCATAATATACAAAGAACTCAAAAACACTGAACACCGAACCCACAAATAATCCAATCGATAAATGGACTAAGGAACTAAACAGAAGCTTCTCAGTGGAGGAAGTCCAAAAAGCCAACAAATATATGAGAAAATGTTCTACATCACTAGAAATCAGAGAAATGCAAATCGAAACTTCACTAACATTCCACCTCACTCCTGTCAGACTGGCAAAAATGAAGAATAGGAATAACAACAGATGTTGGAGAGGTTGTGGGAAGAAAGGAACACTATAACACTGTTGGTGGTACTGCAAGCTTATACAGCAACCCTGGAAAGCAGTGTGGAGACTCCTTAAAAAACTGGAGTTGGAACCACCTTATGACCCAGTCATCCCATTCCTGGGTACTTTCCCAAAAGAGCTAGAATCAGCATACCACAGAGACACAGCAACGTTAGTATTTATAGCAGCTCAATTTACAATAGCTAAACTCTGAAACCAACCCAGATGCACTTCTCTGGATGAGTGGATTCAAAAGTGGTGGTATATATATACATGGAGTACTCTGATATTAGAGAGAACAATATCATGCATGGCGTTTGCAGCCAAATTGATGGAGATGGAAAAAATTATGCTGAGTGGAATATCCCAAATTCAGAGACTGAAGGGCCAGTTTTTCTCTCATATGTGGAAGCTACAGTAAAAACTGAGACAGGATGAAAGTGAGCTAAGCTTGAATAATAATCTCAACATAGGGGTTGGGGATTTAGCTCAGTGGAAGAGCGCTTGCCTAGCACACGCAAGGCCCCGAGTTTGGTCCTCAGCCCTGAAAAAAAAATAATCTCAACATAGGTGATATTTCACATAAGGAAGGGGAACCATACCTGTGAAGGTAGAGGGAGAAGGGAGGGAGGCAGGGACAGAAGGGTGGGGTTAAGGGATTATCAATGCAACTGGAAACTCTCAGCTCCCATGAGAATTCCAAGTGCACAAAGGCAGACAGAGAAACTCAGAAATTTCAAAATTAATAAACATGTATATGCTTATATACATGTAATATGGAGGTAGTGCAGAGGAGTCATGACAGTAGGGAGTGGACAAAGGGCAGAGATCCTTGATTAGGAGCAATCTTAACATACTTTGTCAATATCCATGTATGCATGATTACATAATGATCCCCTCCAATATGTAAGACTATGGGAATAAATATAAAAAGAGAAAGCATTGTAGCTAACAGTGGAATATATTTACTAAATAACAAAGAAAATACTAGACATCAAAAATTGTGAAATGCTGCTAAAAAATTGAGGAGAATTCGTAATAGAAGATAAAACCTGAAAATTAATGAAATAAAAATGTGTAAGGCTAAGCATTCACATAGTGATGTTAGAGACATGAATAACAAAGTAAACTCAAAGAAAGCAGAAAGAGGAAAACAGTTGAAATTAATAAAAGATTTCAAATATTTGGTAGTGAGAATCAACAGAGATCAACATTGATTCTTTGAAACACTATTTGGTTGATAATCTACTGGTGAGACTGTTCCAGACAAATATTAGACACAATAAGAATCAAGAAAGCATCACTCTCAGACTTGTAAATATGAAAAGAACAATGAGTTACTATAAATGATTATATTTTAATAAACTTAAAGAAACAAATTTTAAAAGTTGAGAGAAGAAAAAAATTGAATAATTTGTTCCTAGTAATTAAGTTATTACTTAAAAACTTTTTTAGAGAGTAAATTCAAAACCTAAATGACTTTACTGGGGAATTTTTCCTGACATTTCAGGAGAAATATAACTTTAATCTTTCAAGGGATACACTCACCAATACATTCCATTAGGTCAGCAAGGAATTAGAAAAAGTTCAAATTCCTGCTTCTATAATTATAACAAAATAAATTCTATAGTCATGTACACTAAAAAGAACCAATTAAAACAATACAGATTGATGTCACTTAACAACACAGATGAAATCGTTTTAGTTGCTGTTAGCAAACATAATCCAATAATACGCAATGAAGTAATCTGATAATGACCAAGTTGGGTTTAGTTTAGCAATGCCAGATTATTTATTGTTAAAATATAGCAAATGTATTTTTATCATGTTAATAATATATTAAAAATGAAAATTATATGATCATTTCAGTAGGTCAGAAGGAAATACTAGATACAATTTAGTAATCAATTGTGATAATATCTTATTGTACACTCAGAACAGTAAGTGATACTCTTAGTCTAATAAAAGGATCTATAAAGAAATCAATGTCATTCTTATTGATACAATGGTGAAAATCTTTCTTTGACTTGGAGCAATGCAAGCATTCCCAGGGCCCCCACTTCTACCTCATGTCCCAGGCTGTGTGTTAAGGCAAGAAAGAACAGTAAAAGGCACTAGGGTTACAAATAAAAAAAAAATAAACAGTCATTATTCATGGTCACTTGATCACATGTATAGACAATACATATAAATGTAAATTAACAGAAATGATGAAAATTTAGAATTCAACTTTTCTAGAAACAAAAATTTATGAAATGACATAAAAGCTGAGCTTCTATTTAACAGTGCTAAGTATTATGAAGATATAATTTTTAAAAGGTACCATGTAGAACAGTTTAGAGTTAAATTTATCCAGAGTTGTACAAAATCTCTACTTAATTGTGGAGTTTAATGAGAAAATTAATGAAGAACTAAATAAGTGGAGGGATATACTCATAAAAATAAAGAAATTAATTCACTATGTTAAATCTATGAATTATCTACAAAATGTTTTACAGGTTCAGAGAAATCCTAATCAAAGTCCTAATAGCTTTTATATGTACGTGTATGTATTTGTAAATAGATAAGTTTAATATAAAATATATGGGGAACTGCCAATGACCAAGTTTATCCGAGGTAATATTAGACAATGTTAATGTATTAAGACTTGATATATCGCAAAGAAGACTCATGAAAATGCTGCACTAACTAAACATCATCTTGAAACAGCAGTGAACACATAATCCAATGTAGATGGGAGATATATGAATATGTGGTTGCTTGATTTCTTTTACAAAATGTGGAGAAAGGATGATATCTTCACTAAATGTTGCCAGGACAATTTTAGCCACTTGATTAAAAATGAAAAATCAAAATTGATCTCATTTTTAGGCATACATAAATGTCAATTTCAGATGCATTGCTGATCTCAATGTAAAAGGCAAAGCAATGGAACTTTTATATGACATAGGAAAATATCTTCATGTTTTTGTCTTTGGTAAATTCCTTTTGTTAAAAAGCACAGAATAATGTTCAAATATGAACATACCATAATGGATATCATCAAAATGTACATCAACAAGACACTAATTAAAAATATTATGAATAATGGATCAGTAGTGGTCTGGAGTGGTGGTTCAGTTTTTACGGTGCTGGCCTGGAATTTGTGAGGACTGGGGTTCAAACTCCAGCACTATGTACACAATGAAGTGTTGGAGCAATGAAAGCCACATGAAAAACTAAATAAAATTGATTCTCTTTGTCTCTCTCTGTGTCTCACTGTCCATCTCATCTCTCTCTTTAAAAAAAAAAAAAGAAAAGATCAGTAGAGTAAAAGGAAGAGAATAGCGGGTGGGAGGAAGAGAGGGGAAGGGTAAATACTGGGGATTGAATTAGAACAAGTTATAGTCCATGTTTTTATAATTAAATCATTGTATATTCTACTGTCATGTATGTCTAAAAAGAACCAATAAAAATGAAGTTTTAAAAAGCACAGAATAAGTTCTATTCTAAAGAAGATTGAAATTTGACTATACAAAGTAAGGAATATCTATGTATTAAAAGAGACCATTAAGAGAGCGAAAAATCAAATCATAGTTGGAAGATGATCTTCTAAACACATTAACTGATAAAACCTTGCCAAGATCTAAACATTAAGTCTTACATGTCCATAATATAACTATAGAAATCTGACAAACCTCACACAGGCCTTTCACAGAGGAGGAGATCCAAATGGCCAGATAAGTACAGGAAGAAGTGCTTAACTTCATGAATGATCTGGACATGAAATTCAAAGCACTGATGAGATGCCACCTCTTTTTGCCAACTTACTTTAATTGAGCAAGTCTGATGATAACACGTATTGCTAACAATGGGAATCCACAATTATACTTACCTGCTATTGCTCAGAGAATATCAGGAAATGATTTTGAAATTCTCTAGTGAAGTGGAATGCACACCTCCCATGACACCGCAATCTCTTTAGCCACATGGGAAAAGTATCTTGCTGCCATAGTAGGCTCCGAGTCTCTATCAGACATTCTGTGCAAAATCTCAAGAAACACACACGTTCACAGACCAGATTAAAATGCTTGATCATGTGATTTATTGACTTAATTTATTTTTTAATTTTTTAGTTTTTGGAGAGAAGGACAGTGAGAGAGAGAAAGAGAGAGAGAGAGAAAGAATCAATTTTCATTTAGTTTTTCACATGCTTTCATTGCTCTGACAGTTGTGTACATGGGTGCTGGGGTTTGAACTCGTGTACTTGTGCATGCAGGGCAAGCGCTGTAACTGTTGAGCTACTGCTCTAGCCCCAGTTTATTGACTTCATTTAAAACAAACATCAAGAAGTAAGGGGAAGGCTGGACAGTGGCTTAGTCATTATGATGCTTGCCTGGCATGTGGAAGGATGCGTGTTTTAACCCCAGCACCACGTCCACAACTAAGAGTAAGAGCAATGAAAGCCACATGAAAAAATAAATAAAAATGATTCTCTCTTTCTCACTTTTCCTCTCTCTCTTAAAAATTTTTAAAAAGAAGCAAGGGGAAATATAGGGGATAAGTAGGAAGAGAATAAATACTGCAGTTCTGAATTGTGTGTTCTGTGTTCCACAATACTCATTTGCTCATGTGCTGCACTCACTCTCTCACTGTCCTGTCTCTTTCATCGCCTCTTGCTAAGTGCTCAACCACAGGAACTATTTTGTACAAGGAAGAACAAAGGGAGGGAGTGCATCCCAAACACACTTGCTCATTAAGGGGAATGTTGAGGGGAGCAACCTCCAGAAAACAAGGAGATAACCTAATCAGCCCGCGGAACAAACACAGTTTTATCTCTTTTTTTTTGACAGAGGAAAAAATGGAGCAAGAATAGTATCATAAAAGGTGTAAATCATGAAGTAGCTTCTTATGCATGTTGGATTCTTCATGTGCATCTTTCATAGTGTATCATGAATATCATCAACTAATTTATGTGCCTCATGGGCCTTTGGGACCCTGTGTGCCTCATGAATATTTAGCACATGTTCAGTCATCTTTCTGTATGTACGATTAGCACACATTTCTCTCAAGTTCACAAGCTACTCACTTCTTTACAGGCGACTCATTTCTAAAATCCTTTTTTGCTATCTTATTTCTTAAAGCAGAATTGAATGTTCTTGAATAATATAATAGGAATATACTGTACCACTTCAGGGCATATATACTGCAGACATCTATGCTTATCTGTACCAGGAAGGAAGTACTGAAAGACACAGAGAAGAGGGAAATTCTCATCGCTTTGTTAAGTAAGTTCAAAGTTACACAATCTTAGAATTTAAGGTGAATGAGAAAAGCTAACCCTAGAATAATGGGTTATATTTCCATTTATCGTAAGTTCAAAAGGGGGCCAAAGTAAAATTATAAGTAGAATTTGAGCATCCAACTTCTGGAATGGTGGCATAGGAGCTCCACAAATTTAGTCCCTGGTGAAAGCACCACAACTGGTAAAAAAAATGTATGTACGTGTGTATGTTTGTGTGTGTGTGTGTGTGTGTGTAAATAATGTGTATACAGAAATATGCATGATTTATATTATTTTATATATATGCTTACATGATAAACTCATATGTACATACACCTAGAGATATACATTTTATACATATGTACATTTATATATAAACAAAATAATATGAATAGTATATGAGAGATGTATGTGGATACAGTGGTTTGGCGGTTGGCTTTTCTTTTAAAGGAACTTGGTGAGGGGTGGGTATGGAAAGCTATGTAGGATCAATATCAGTCCAGTGATCTCAAGACATGTTCTGCTAGTCCAGTCAATCTCTAGATCATAAGACTGACATGGTCTTCATTATCTGATCAATATATAGTCCTGGAAATTTCCCTAAATTATAGGTACTTCAAAATATACTATCACTTTGCTTTGTCTAATTATTGGGGAGTTAAGTAACAGTGCCCAGGTAGCTTTATAGATTTCTCAGGAACTTGGGAGTAGCAGGCTGGAAGAGAGTCTGGCTTAGAGAATGATAGGCCTGGAAATATATGCAGAACATCTGAATTAAGATCCTATCCTTTTATCCTTTCTTTATGTCTACTTTCTCCCTATTATTTCTTCCATCCTACTTCAGAAGCTGTACTCTAAATAGGCTACAAAAATGTGGGATTCTTTTTTCTCCCCAGCTCCCTGCCAGCACTGCTGACCAGCATTGCAACTCCATGTCAAACTCTCTTCCCCCACCTAACTTGTACTTGTAGGAAGGAGGCTCTACCCTACGTGTGGCAGGGTTGGAACACTGAGCCCTGCTATTTTTACCCTAGCTTGCACGCTGAGAAGATCAGAGGCTCTATCCCCTCTGAATGCTTACCACCCTGTTTGTAATGCACAAGTGTCACTCTAAGAGAAGGAAGCCACGTGCCTTCCCCAGCTATGGAACAGTGGTTCAGAGATTTCATCCAGGAAGCAGTTCCTCCCAAAGGAACTGACTTTATTTGACACAGAGTGTAGGGAAGTTTAAGCCCAAGGTTGCTGTCGGAAATGATGCAAATTTTACTAATCAATTGAGTTGATGCTGGTATAACTGTAAAAGCAGCAAGTTAAATTGTGGACCAGCTAGTTTGCTTGAGAGAATTGGAGAAAGATACACAGTAGACTTCTCTGCAGAAGAAATCTCAAATATTGCTTCAGAACTACAAGTGCAAAAAAAGCACAAATTTAATTATGTCTGATTATAGTTTAATTTATGCCTCAAAACATTTTCTAAAACAATAGAGCAATCAGCTGGAAATTAGGGTAGCCTAACAGCTGGGAGTGATACAATAGTGCCAGAAAGTTTAACAGAGAGATCAAAGGCAGGTACCACATAGAGGCCTGCTAAAGCCACTGTTGGGGAACAGTGACTCTGTGTGTGACCAAAGTGGCATTCCTTGAGGAATAGCCTCAGAGGCTTTAAGCTGTAATAGATTTCAATGAAATAGGCCAGCCAAGTCACTAAATAAAAGAGCAAGCAAAACTAAAGTGTAGAAACCAGAGCATGGAAGAGAAGTATCCAGGGTTGTTACAAAAAAAAAAAATCTACTATTCAATCATAACAAAAATATATGAGATATAAAATACAGGGAAAAATTATTCAGACATAAGGAACATAAAAGGCAACAGAAACTGCCTTTGAAAAGACCCTCGTCAAAGTTAGACAAAAACTTCAAAGCAGCATTAAAATTTTGTTCAAAGAACTAAGGGAACCATAATCAAAAGGGTAAAGTAATATATAATTATATTGTTACATCAAATACAGAATATCAAATCAGAGATAGAAATTATATATAAAAAATGAAGATATCAAGGAGGATGGAGGGAGAGAGTATAGGGGATCCAACCCAGTGGGGAACCTTTGATTTCCATGAGAAGTCCAATTAACATGGGAGTTAAATAGGGGAAAACATGGAACCATTGGGAACCCAAGAGGGGAAACCAGGGAATGGCATCAGCCTCGGCTTACTCTGTCATTATATATTTGTTCTTGGTTGTATGACAATGACTCCTGCCTAAATGTAAGTCTATTTTTTTAACTAATAAAAATGAATTTAAAAAAAACAAAAAATGAATCAAATTGAAATTCTGAGGCTTTACATACAAGGGTTGAAAATGAAGGTTCTCATTAGTAGATATACAATGACAAAAATAAAAAAATATGCCTTATGATAAATCAATAAAAGAGAAATGTGGGACACCAAAAAAGAGCAATAGCTTATACACAGTGGGAATACCAGAAGCAGAAGAGAGAGAGAAAGAAACATTATTGAATTAGCAATGAAGGAAAATTTTACAAATTTGATAAAAATAAAGAAAGTTTTTATACAACCAAGAAGTTAAGTAAATCCCAAATAGGATAAAGCCAAAGAGACTAAAAAATAGACATGATTGTAAAAATGTGAAAGGTCAACAGCAAATGGAAAACTGTGAAGACAGCAAGAGAACGCAAATTCACCTTGTACAGAAGTAAAACTATAAAATAATTAACACGTTTTCATTTGAAACAATGGAAGTCAAGAACAGTGGGATGATATATCAAATGTATGTAGAAAAAAAAGTCAACCAAAAATTTTGGATCTCACAAAAATTTTAAAAAAGGCTAAATAAATGCATTGCAGGATAAGCAAAGCAGATAATTTATTGGTACAAAATATAGTAATCAACAAACTGCCTCACTGGCATAAGAACAGACACACAGATAAAATTCTAGAAATAAACCCTCACATCTATAGTCACCAAGGGTCCCAGTATCATTCAGTGGAAGAAATAATACCTTTTTTTCCCTTTCTTTATTTTTAGAATAGTTTTTTCAACAAATGGCACAATAAAATTAGACCTTTTTGCAGACCATATACCAAAATTAACCAAAACTGACCACACAGAAAGGATGATCAAACTTTAGTCATTCTCCTGAGCTGCCATCTAGGCCTGTTGGTGCATTTTCTAGTAAAGTCTGGGTTTAGTAAAAGTCTTGCTAATTTGGTTTAACCAGAATCATTCCCCACACGGTATATCTGATCACTCTGGATGTGTAATTGTGCTTCTTGTCCACTACCATCCCCTGGGTGGTGTCTGATCACATAAACTTGTTTTTAGCAAGAATTCTGCTGGGTCAGTTTAGCTAGAATTCCCCCTTTTCCCTGGTGCTTCCCCTTCATGGTTTTCTCCCCACTTTCCTCCTTGGCTGTACATTCCTACCTGTCTGTGCTGTATTTGGAATTGAGCCCAGTTCTATATTGAAATCTCTTTTCTCCCATTATAATAGTTCTCCATAAAATCAGTTTTTAAAATCAGGATTGGTAGCTAGCAAATTTCTCCCCCGATTTTTCAGCCTAAGGAAAATGAAGAAAATAAACAATAATAGATGCTGGAGGGGTTGTGGAGAGATAGGCACACAAGCACACTGTTGGTGGAACTGCAGACTGGTATAGTCCCTCTGGAAAGCAGTGTGGAGAATCCTCAAAAAACTAGGGATGAGCCCACCATGTGATCCTGCTATTCCTCTCTTGGGTATTTTTCCAGGGGATTTAGAATCAGCACACTACAGTGACACAGTGAAATCTAAGTTCATAGCAGCTGAATTTACAATAGCTAAATTATGGAAACAACCCAGACGTCCCTCACTGGATAAATGGATCCAAAAATTGTGGTACATATATACCATGGAGTTTTACACAGCATTTAGAAACAATGATATTACAGCCTTTGACGGTAACTGGATGGCTAGGGAAGAAATTATGCTGAGTGAAATCAACTTAACCCAGAGAACCAAGGGTTGAATGTATTCACTCATCTGTGGAGGCTGGAGCTAGACCCTGGCAATTGAGAAAGGAGGTCTATTATCATGTTTTAAATCTGGATAAGGTGTAATGTCATACAACCTAAGGCATTTGTAGAGATGTATTGGGAAGGGGGAGAAGGATAAGAGTGGGTAATTGGGGGGGTTCTTGGGGGTAAATCTATTTTTCAGAAGTTATATCTATATTATATTATTTTATTAGAAGCTTGTTTGATTGTTCAACAGCTAAATTTCTGAATAAAGTTTAAAAAAAGAAATAGTGGATCCAAAAATTTCAAATGACTCACCTAAGGTCTCCCATTGAGACAATAATAGCAGAACAGTGGTAGGAATGAAAACTATGTCCAAACTCTCTTAGCCTCCACCATGCCCTTGAGTAATAACATTTAATGTGATTTCATCATGTCATTTCCTCTTGTGCAACACTTGAGAGAGGTAGGGAAGGCATTGTCTATTTCTGGATAGAAGAATGAAAGGGGGAGATGTGTAGTGACTTACTGAGACCTAACAGGTGGAATTCATCTCTCTCTTTTGTCCGCAGTTATACATTTCCTTGACATCTCAGAGTGTCCAATTGGTGATCAGGTGTCCAGGTCACTTTTCTGCCAGTTTTGCTTCTTTGTTTGCTTGTTGTCCCCTTCTTTGTTGTTGTTGTTTTTAACCATGGGATTATTGAAGAGAAGAGAAACCAAACTCACACATAAATTTCTTCTTGACTCACATCAGAATGCTTTAATTAGCTTGGATTGTTCAGCCACGTCTTATTTTAAACGAAATGTCTTGCACTGCTGAAATGCTATCCTGCTTTTCTGAGGATTCTTATTCTCCCTGGCTTTAGCCTATTCAGAAAGAGCACAAGGTGGTCCAAATCCTTTGGAGATATTTTTTCTCTTAAGTTTCTCCTGCCCTCCCACACAAGTGCTGGGCCCTCATTAACACCCCCTGCGGGAGCTCATTCACTTCTTCCCTTCTAACCACAGGGAACTGGGAGCTTTAGACTTCTTTACCAGCCAAATAATAGAATACATTGACAGTTATTTCTTTGGCAGCTGATATAATTAGAGATATTTGCATCTCCTGATTGTTCACACTTCTCAAGAACAACTTAAGTTAATGACAGCAGAGGGTCTTGGTTTTCCTGCTTCCCATTACAGAGTATCAGAACTGAAAAAGGACTTATTTTTTTCTTTTTCTTTTTTTTTTTTAAAGAGAGAGGAACAGTGAGAGAAAGAGAGAGAGAGAGAGAGATCGGACAATCAATTTCATTTAGTGTTTCATGTGGCCTTTGTTGCTCCAACACTTCGTTGTGTACATGGTGCTGGGGTTTGAACCCACAGATTCGAAAACTCAGTGCTGCAACTGCTGAGCCACTGCTGCAGCCCTAAAAGGACTTATTTTAAAGATCTATTCCTTACTTCCAGAAATGAGGAAGTAGAGGCTCAAAGGCAAATGACCTTCCTAAAGTGAGCTAAGGGCTAAAGACAAGATTAGTCTTCAAATCTTATGACTTTTAGGTCTGTGCTCGTTTTATTTTATTTTATTTATTTTTTATTTTTTTTTTGTACCAGAGATGGAACCCAGGGGCACTTAACCACTGAGTAACATCCCCAGGCCTTTTTATTTTTTATTTTGAGACAGGGTCTTGCTAAGCTGCTGAGGCTGGTCTTGAACTTGTTATCCTCTTACCTCAGCCTCTCAAGTCACTGGGATTACACCAGGCTGAGCTCATTCTTCATGTCTATGCTGAACTACAGCTTGGTGCCTTTGCTATCTAGGCAATAGGTGTTACAGTTTCAAAAGGAGCACAGTTGTAGAGATCTCTGAAGAATGAGCCTCTCAACTAAGAAAATCTCATATTGCTAATATTCAAAAAAGCAGCTGATGTTAATGACAGAAATATTCCCAGAAGACAGCAAAGAAAATCACATGTGTTGGGAAGGGGGACATTCACATTATGATATAAGAGTATGGTCAATGTCTTAAAATAAAGGCATGCACACTGAGCATCAGAATATTATTAGTCATAGGCACAAACAGTATAAGGAATTTGGGGAATAGGAGTAGGACTGATCCTCATAGCATGCTTACTGACCTAGGAGTGGAAAATCTTGGTTGTGGGGTTTCATCTCTGCAGTTTAGTCATTTGTTGGAAAAAAAATCTGGACATGGAGTGAAAAGGCTTATGCTATTACAGTCTTGACTCCTAAAATGGCTGGCAGAAGAGCTTCATCTGAATCTTAGATTCCCATTGAGAAAATCAAGTACATTGACTAAATCTGAGGTTTCTCAAACTTTAGTGTTCCCATAATCATTTAGGGATCTTAATACAAAGCAGATTCCACAGGCTCATTACCAGAGATTCTGATTCACTAATTTTGGGTAGGGCCCTTGATCCTGCATTGTATCAAAGTCCTGTGAAAAAATGCTCCAAGTACGAAAAAAAAAAAAAGAAAGAAATTATTCTGGGGAATAACCCACTGAACATCAAATATTTAGTAACTTTTGCTCCTCATTTGCTTAAAACTAACAAATTCTTTGCTATTTAAGAACCTGTCAGAGCATTGCCTGTTTTAATGTCAAACATTTAATTTATATATCAAATCATGGAGTTTTGAGGAATCCAATAAAGCCCAGTAGGAAGAAGCAAGAGGCTGAATTTCAACTTAAAATGTTAGCCTGCTTGGCCATAATTTCAATTCCTTTGAGTCCCCATGTTGGTGTTAAAGGTCTCCTGGTACTTTCAGAATGGTTGAACAAGGAGAGCCTCTTCCAATTTTTTAATTAAGCAGTCTTTGACCTTCAAGACTCTAATTGCTCTTGACATCTAACTTATTGCTTAATTAAAACAGGATGAGATATAAGACCTCACTTATGGAAAAGCAGAATCATGGTGATTTCTATTTTATTAAAGCCCCTCTTTTATCTGGAACGTATGAGCTGAGGTTGTCATAGAATAATATCTCATCTCAGAGAGGAAGAATCCAGCAGGCCCCAGACTTGAAGTGAGTCATTATCTGAAACAACTAGAGCTTAAGAAATTATCAGGCAGAGGGAGAAAAATAGAACTAAGTCATTTTGCTGACTTATGTCAAAAGATGAAACAATAAAAAATTAAGAATGATGGCATTTCAGTGAGTCACTGAATAGGAATAATTATTTTTCCCCATTTAAAAACAAATACAAAATGATACCAATTTTCTTTCTTTATGTGCCTTTTTTCATGGCTTTTTAAGTGCTTCTGCATCTGTGGGAAGAAATATTTGAGGAGGCCTATTTCTTGACAAAGTCATTGAGGGATTTTCAATGATAATGTGTTGAAAAAAAAAGACCAAATTTTCTTTTCTCTATTCTCAGAAAGAGATGTGTAAAAAAAGAAAAAATAGAGAGCAATAGAAAAAGAAAATTGAAAGAATGGAAGTAAGGATGGTTTCTTTAGATCATCCTGGTAGTTTGGAAAGTGTCCAGAAGTAATTAGTGCATCACATCATTGATTAGGTCTTTAGTGGCTTAATAACCAGATAATTTCATAAAGCTCTGATTGGCTGAATCTTCTGCTTTCCAGCTTTTGTGGCTGGAAAGACTCAGCAGGAAGTCTGTTCTGATGAGATCCCTAACTTGGCAGAGTGGGACATGGTCTTGAAGACCCCTTGATTCCAAGCAATTCTTTCAACAGATGTGGAAATGGAGGCAGAGGAAAGGATAGAGCAAGAACAGGAGGTGGGAAGCAGAACCAGGAGATCAACTCAACTCTTCCCTGCTCTCCTCACCTGGACTAGGACCACTTTAGATACAGTCTAAAGGACCTCAGTTCTCAACCCTCCAGGATTCCTCTGTTAGAAAAAAGAAACAGAGATAATTTGCTCCTACAAGTTTAGTGAATACATTTAAAATGCCTTTGGCAGGGCAGGTGTCCAGGGATTGAACCCAGGGGCAATTAAGCCCTGAACCACATTCCCAGACCACTTTTTCTTTTTCTTTTTCTTTTGAGACAGGGTTTTGCTAAATTGCTTAGGGCCTCGCTAAGTGTCTGAATCTGGCTTTGAACTTGTGATCCTCCTGCCTCATCCTCCCAAGTCTCTGGGATTACACGCATGCCCCACTGTGCCCAGCCTACGATGCCTTCCTAACTTCACAGAGCTTGTGTGTGTACGTATGTGTGTTTACATTGAATCATGCCTTCTTTCACCTCACATTGTTCCATAGAATTTGCCAACACAACTAAATAGTATTTGGAAAACATGATTTGGCAAAATTGTATCCTATATCACATGAAGATAATATCTCTATTTATTGAGATTTAATTTTAATCTGCTTTAATAATTTTCAATAGAGACAACTGATAATAAACATCATTGACTGGTATTACTGACCATTTTCTTTGTAGTATTTCCATCTCAGATATTTGGATGAAGGGGTAAACTCATTTTTAGGCTTTGTACCATCTTACCTGTGGGGTCTTCAAAGGAAACCTGAAAATAAGACACTTCTTTCCTACTTGGATTTTAAACCTATAGAGAATTAAGACAAAGAATGAGGCAGATGGAGGCCAAAAGTCACGATATCTAAGATTAGAGTGGGGGATGTATCATAGCTTGAGGTCTCAACGGGGTTCCTGTACTTAACATATGAGAGCAGAGGAAAAATCCCTGCTTCCTCTCAGAAGTATATGCCCAAGAGATAAAATGGAGCAGATGGGAAGGGCATGCATAATTTCACTTTCCCCAAATTACTAATCTGGTAAATCACTCTATTTCCTCTTGGTGCAACCAATAAAGGAGCAAAACACATCCAGGTAGGGGTCCTCTGCATCCTGAAATGCCCTCCAAATGAAGGGCACAAGAAGAGGAGAAAAAGCATCTCCTTCCCCCAGCATTTACCAAACTGCTTGTTGAGTCATGGTCTCTCACCTATGCTATATGCCAGGTCCTGGGATAAATACAAAGGGAATTCAATGAATTAAGATGAAATCTCTGTTCTCAAGTGACTTCAGTTGGTGTTTCTCAAGGATCTTTCACATCCTTAACTTGGTGGACTTCTTTTGTGCAGCAGCCTGTGAGTCACAGAGCATGCTGGCTCAGGGCTGGGCTTGCAGCACCAGAGAGAAGCAGCAGCTAGAACTATATTGATCACCTATTCCCTCAAAGCTGGATGAGAACCTGAGAAATTGATCTTACTTCAAGACAAAGTGCATTGTTCAGAGGATATTATTACTACTTGTCAGTGAAAATGGTAATGATAATGATAATAGTTCCTGTTATTATGTGTTGAACATTTAGTGTGTGTCAATGTCTCTGCTAAGCTTCTTATGAGTTTCTCCTGGAATACTGTCTATGACTCTGCGAGTTAGGTGATACACTGAGGTTCAGAGAGGTTCTTACATATTAATGTCCAAGAGCATCCAGCTACTGGGACGATGAAATGAGACCCAAATTCATGTGAATCTTAACTCCAGGGCTTGAACTTTTGCCTCCTGTATCACATTTCAGAATAGAATAAAGGAGCTGGGTGCAGTGGCACACAACTGTAATCTCAGTAGCTCTGGAGGCTGAGACAGGAGGATGGAAGTTCGAAGCCAGCCTCAGCAACTAAGTGATACCCTGTCTCAACAATAGAGATGTGGCTAAGTGGTTGAGCTTCCTTGGGTTAAATCCCAGGCAGGTACTCCCCTCCCCCACAAAAAAGAAAAGATTAGAATAAAGGAGCACTTAGTTCTACAGATAAGTAGAGCACAGTCCTAGGAAATCCTGGGAAAAGAACAGTTCACATATTCAAGCAGATGGTAAGTCACGAAATCTCTTAGCAGGTTCCGTGGTTCAGGTCAAAGATCAATAGAATAAGCTATAACCCTAAGAGAACTGTGGATACCAGAAGCAGGATTTTCAGGAAGAGTGACTGTAATGAAAACTCTAAATGAAGCAGAGATTTGCTCCTTTTTAATATATATTAATTATACGTATCAGTGGGATTCACTCTGGTATTTCCATCCATGCATATAAGAGTGTCTCTCATATACATTGTCCTTCTTCCACACTTACCCTCTCTCTAGCTTCCAAAACGCTTCTTAGGTCCTAGTCATCTATCAGTATTTAATTTAATTTCAGGTCAACTGTTTTTTGTTTGGTTGGTTGGTTGTTTGGTTTTTAGTTTCCACATACGAGGAGAGCATGCCATCCTATTGTTCTGTGTCTGGCTAATTTCATTGAACATCATGTCCTCAGGGCCCATCCACTTGCAGCTTTTGAAAAGTGTTTTCTTAAATGAATAATTGGTTGAGACAAATATATTCATGTGGCTCCTCAATGAGGTAGTCACCAAGATGGGATAAAATGTGCAAGGATATCATTAGTATAAAATGGCTGTGTAAAACAAAACAGAAAAGAAATCGGGAAGACGTCAGAAGTGGTGATACAGTGAACCCTAAGAAAAGAAGAAGAGTTTTGGTTAGTCGTTTTTAATTGTTCTCTCCAGATGGTTCAGTTAAGGCATCAGATAAGTCTTAAGACTCTCATCATTGTCCGTATCTCCCAGGGTAATCTGTATCAGGATACTCTATGAACCCAGGCATTGACCGGCAGCTGGAGAAAGGCATGGTCTCAGGGCACATGTGTGGCTAGATTGCAAAGTGTGTCACCTGAGACACACTCATAAATGAGCTCAACCTCCCATATCAGGAGGTCCACTAGGTACAGTTCCACAATGGCCATCACAGATACACCAGCAATTACATTTCAGATTATGCTTCATTAGCAGTAAGCTCTTTTAGAGTTGAGAAACTGAGATAGGTCACATGCTAACTCTGTGATGGAGACTCAGGTTATCTGTGTGTGAGTTGCCTGTCTCACATATGCTCACATTTCTGCTAGAGAAGTTTTCTCAAACTTGGGTTGCCTCACAATCTCATGGATGGCTTGTTAAAACAACGCTTTCTGGGTGCTACCCCTAGAGAGACACAAGAGATCAGCAGTGAGGCTGAGAATTGACATTTCTAACAGATTCCTGTGAGATGCTGATATTGCTGGTTGGGGACAAAACTTTGGGATCTACTGCTTTTTATTTTTTATTTTTTGATTGAGTTTCAATTTGCTTATCCTGCTGTGTGTGTGTGTGTGTGTGTGTGTGTGTGTGTGCATATATATATGTATACATATATATACATATACATATATATATATAGGAGTGAGAGCAAGGGAAAACATCTTGCTTTTCTTATAAATTCCCCCTCCCTTGAATGTCTCCAAACATTATACCTTAATTGTGATACATACATAGTAGTATTTAAATTAGATTTCTTTTACTTTGGAAAAATTCTGTGAAATATTCAATATACTGAAAACTGTCCTGTCTTTTCCAAAAGAAAAACATTGAAACTGACTCATTTTTATTACATAAAGGACTTCTTCTTAGGAGACACAGACGTTTCCTTTGTCTTCCCCAGTCCTGTGGCATTTACCATGTCTCCTGCTCCAACCACATTACTGAAGCCAGAGAGCACAGGGTGGGTGGGCATTCGATGGGGACTCAGTGTTTTTCTTAGTTTGTAGGTGCTTGTATTACATTTACTTTCATTTTTGGTGCCTGCAACAACAAGCACAAGGGAAAATGTGCCAGCTGCTAGTTTTCACATCTGATGATAACCCTTAAATCAGGCTGTAGCATTTGTTATTTTGTGTAGTCAGATGATAAGCAAAGGGATCTGAAGAGACTTAATCTTGCAGCTGCTGCTTGCTGGGGACACAACCTGAAAAGTCCAATCTGTAGTGACCATGAGCAACAATGAAAGCACTATGTACTTGGCACTGAATTAAGAATTTTTGTGCATGTTTTATTTTATTCTTACAAGAACCATTATAATGTCAATTTATTCTTTTTTTTATATTGTAAATTGAACCCAGGGGCACTTTACCACTTAGCTACATACCCAGCCCATTTTATATTTTATTTTGACTCAGGGTCTCACTAAGTTGTTTAGGGCCTGTGTTAATTTGTTGAGGCTGGCTTCAAACTTGCAATACTCCTACCTTCGCCTCCCGATTACAGACATGTGTCACCACACATGGCCAATGTTGGTTTATTCTTATTTGCATTTCACTAATTAGGAGAGTTAGACACAGAATAAGTAATGTGACTGATCTATTTAGGTGGTGAGTATCAGAACCACTATTTGAACACTAGTATATTGGGTCAGAGTATCTTTACTTTCTAAAACAAAACTAACAGCAACAACAAGTCTGTTGCAGAGAATGCATAGAAGTGTACTCCATGGGACAAGATTGCTTAATCCTCTGGCACAAACAACCAAAAGATAACTGAAGAAAGAAGGCAGCTGATTTTCCTGATGTCATGCAATGAATTAGCAATATAACCAGAACTGAAACAGAGGTCTCCATGTTCCCTTGATCAATTTCAATGGCTTCTTAGTTACCATGCTCTTTTACTTAGGCATCATTTTTGCACCCTCTCTTTGTTCTTTTCCATGACAACTGGGTGTCTTTTAGTCATCTCTCATGACTCAGTGCTGACATGATTTGTTCCTTCTGTATCCTTTCTTGTCCTATGAGTCCACTTACATTACCCCTTCTCCCCTTCAGCTTGGCAAGATCCAGCATATTTGCCAGTTATTTTCACTGTAACATCTCTCCAAGCCAATCATCCTGGATTTTGCAAAAACATTAAGGCAAAGGCCAACAACTTCATCTTCCCTATCTCATTGTTATGAAAGCCATGGACTGTTATTTGCTCACTCATCTTCAGTGTAAACAATTATCACAAACCCAGAAAAGAGTTTACCAGGGCCTTTATCATGTGACTGAATAAATGACAGCTTCAGTCAAATAATGATCAGAATATTTGCTAGTCTTTCTGCACAAACTGAACAAATTAGCTCCAGAGACTTTATACTCACACCCTCCAAAGCAAAGTTACTATGAAAATTTTAAAAATTATTGTGCTATTAACTCTTGGAAACATATTTTTCCTTTCCACTGATGTCCTGTGAAAGTGAGGATGCTATTGCCCACTTTGGGTAATGAGAAGATGTAATATATTAATTATGATATTGATAAATAATAATATCTTGAACATTTTGGTCAGTGAATATAAAAAAATGAATGCCAATTGTCATGCACAGGATGAGACTCAGGGAACAAATTCGACATCCTGGTGGAGGAGGGAAGGAGATGCAGGACACAGCTGGAATAGTAGATATGTTTATTTAGGATTGCAAGAGCCCTTGGCCAGCCCCCACCTCCATCTTCAACCCCCAGCCAGTTCCATTTTGCTCCCAGAGAGTGTTTCATAAGCCTTTTATGTACAGTCCAAACAATGAAGGCACACTGCCAATAGGTTACATCAGTGGATGCATGCTCACAAGGAAAAAAGTGAGCTATTTTATTCTGTGACTGTATCCTTTATTTTTGCTAAAATCACTTTTTTAGAGAAACATAATAATGGCAATGGATAGAAATTATTTTTTCCACATTTTATTGTTGCATTATAGTTGTACATATTGATAGGATTTGTTACTACATATTTGTACATCCAAACAATATAGCAATATAATTTAGTCAATATCTCTCCCAAGCATTTCCCTCTTCCTTCCCTGTCTCCTGCCCCTTGGTCCCTTTCCTCTGCTGATCTTACATTTATTTTCAATTTGTGTTTTCCTTTTTCCTCTCTAGCTTCTGTATATGAAAGAATACATAGGGCCCTTAACCTTCTGATTTTGGATTATTTCACTTAACATGATGGCCTCTAGATCCTTCCATTTTCCTGTAAATTCCATAATTTCATTTTACTTTATGGATGAATAAAACTCCATTGTGTATATATATACCACATTTTCTTTATCCATTCATCCTTTGATGGACCCCTAGACTGGTTCATAGTTTGGCTATTGTGAAAATTGTGCTGCTACAAACATGGGTAGGTGTGTATCATTATGATAAAATGACTTTATTTTCAATGTGCTTGGCAAAATAAAAGGCTAAGGAGCCTATGTTGGTCATGTAAATTTGATTTTTTTCAGATTTTACTTGATTGGAAATATCACAACCAGGAAAATCACGGTTGTAAACTAATTCATTTTCCTTATAATTTGTTATTTCTTCCTAGGGGAAAGGAAAGTACTTGCCTAAAACCCCAGTAACTGGATTATTATTTGTTTTTATTTCATTTTGTTATAATTATAGGCCAATTCATTATTTATTTATTCTGTTTTTATGGACCATTATGGGCCCTAAAACAATGTTGTCAGCTCCTTGAAAAACTGGATCATGCCTCTTGATTTGTAGACACAGTAATGCCAATTGTTTGGGAGTGCTATCCTTGGTGCTGAACTTCTGCCATGAAGACTACACTAAACAGACTAGAGATAAAAGCAAAGGATTCATATTAGCCATCAAACTTGTTTCATAGTATAAAAGGAGATGGGGAAAGGACATCTGAACCTGACATGTAAACCAAGTAAAAATAGGTTATTTGATCAGTTGCCTGTAGGGCAAGAAATTGAATTACAATAGACCAATCACTTCATAAAGGTGGATAAACAAACACAGGTTTCAGCTTGAACAGAGATTCTGAGAGAAAGTGTGGGAAAGTGATTGATATACCCTGAGTACATTCAAAACAGCAAAAAAGATAAGAAGAGACATACTTCCTACATGTTTTTGAATACATAATGTAACAATGTAGGGACACGTTTCAAATGTTTAAACCAAAAAGGCAACATTTATATACAAACAGCTAAATGAAATAAACATTAATAATGGTTTAATGAAAATGAAAATTAGATTTAATAAAAATGTACTTTACTCTAGGCATTTTCTGTAGAAGCTTGATAAGGAATAACAGACCTCTCTATAACTATTCTGTTGTTATACTTTTTGCAGCTCTCTCTTTTACCTATTATTAGCTATTAAAGAATCTAATTAGTAATTTGGTTGAAAGCTCCTTTTTGCACTAATTTTTCAGAGTGAACATTCTAACTAAAATTGATCTGCTTGAAGAAATTTTCCTGTCTGATTCTAATTTTGTTTATGTTTTACGTTTGCTTCTAACTTCATTTCTCATTTCTTATGTAAATTTGTCTTACTTTTGTAGAAAAGGAAGAGCACTTACTGTATCTTAATCAGTAGTGAAGTATAGAACACTTCCTCTTTTTTAAACTATTTCATGTGTTCATATATTTGCATGCATTGATTTTGTAACTTAAGAAATGTTTGGTAAAAATAAAAATCAAATTAATCCTTGATATTATAAAAAAGATCCTTGTATATTCTTTCCTGGTGTTAAATTTACCTGCCAACCAAAAATATTGAAATGAACAAAAGTTAATAAACAAGTTTACCATGATTTTCAATTATTATTATACTGGGACAAATTCAACTTTAAATGTTGCCATATGATAGTTCAAGAAGGATGAGTCAAAATGGAAGGTTTGCTGCAAAATATCCATACGCCAACAGGGTGGGGGAGTGGGTAATTTGGGCATGGCAGCTCTGAAGAGACATATTCAGTATCAATGTTCCAATCAAACACTTGGCTGTGAGCCTTTGGATGTGACTTGTCTTCCTCCTACTGCAGAATGTCAGCTGAGGAGAGCCTGTTTTAATAAGGACAGAAAAGAGATAATAAAGAAGGAAGCAATGGTACTGAAATTGCCTTGATACCACTAGAGATGTTCTCAGAAGGCATAGCCTCAGAGGTGAAGTCATCCAGTCAGCTTGCTGCCAGTCAGGATGCGGCCATTGGAGAGGGGGCACAGAATCCCTCTCCAGGCCTGTTCACAATTGTTAATTGCTAGGAGAAAATTCCTGAGTACTCCATAGCGATGGATCACATGGGTTAGGCCCTGCCTACTTAGGTACTTCATTTGCTTGTTTTTTGAGTATTGGTTTGACTTTCCAGACAGATTGAGGTGTTTGTGTGTGTGTGTGTGTGTGTGTGTGTGTGTTTAGGGGTGGACATGGGCCATATTTCTCAGAAGTGTGAAATACCAGGACAAAAAAATTTGGGAATTTTATGACTGACAAAATTTAGCAAAGGTTCAGTTTTAAGTTCTATCTATTATTAAATTTGGGTAGCACATTTCCATTTACAAAGTGCTTCCACATTGAATTCTCTAATTGGATCCCAATAAAATCAAATTACTAAAATATGAATAATTATCCTTGTGTTTTAGAAGAAGATGCAACTAGGGTTGAGTGAAGTCACACTACTTCCCAAGTTGCATTGATGATATGTGGCACGTTCAGGACTCCACCATAGTACGCCTACCTGTGAGCACAATGTTCTTTCCCTCTTTCCAGATTTGCCTACCGAAAACCGTATAATAACTCACCTGTTTTTCTTTAAATTTAAATATTTTAAATTCTAAATGCACCAAATAGCTGTGAAATCTGGTTTATCTTTTACATGGTGAGGACTTTTTTTTTCTGGAGTAAAAAGAAAATGTTCTTATAAAATTGTGATAATAATACTGCTGACATTCAAATTGTCATCACACAGATTATCTCATTTGAATTGCAGAACAGCACTTCCAGATGAATAGGCATGATAGAGTTCTTGTGACAGTTGGTTTAGTGTCCACAGCAGTTCATTTTTTACATATAAGAAGAAAATCATTAGCTCATCAGTGCACTTGAAGTCTTTGAGAATTTCATCAGCATTTCTTTGGTATATCTATTGTTTATTTTCCTTTTCCCTGACTTTCTACCTTGGCATTTTTATGTTCTTCTTTTTCTCCATGTTTTGCAGCATGTAAATCCTATCCTACCTGCCAGTCCTTAGCATCTAGTACTCTATATCTGACAGAGAATTACTCATTCCTGCTTATGCTTTGGACAAAGACAGATGTGATTGGCAGGCAGAGGTGCTGAGGGCCACAAGTTAAATGACTTACCCAGAGACTGCCTACAACTTCTGAGCAATATAAGTGTCGAATTTACCTCTGTGGAGGTATTAGGATTCAAGTGTCCCCCAAATGCTCATGCGTGAGACAGTGCAATAAAGTTCAAAGGTGAAATGATCATGGTATGACAGCCTTAACCTAAAGAGTGCATTAATCCACTTGAATGGGTTAAGTTGGTGGTGGCTGTAGGCAGGTAGTGTGTGGCTGGAGGAGGTGGATCACTGGGCATGTGCTTTTGGAGTTTATATTTCGTCTGTCCTGAGGGGAGCTCTCACTTCTGTGTCCTTGTTGCCAGAGAACTGTTTTTCTCTGTTGGACTCTTCCGCCATATTCTGCCTGAACTTGTGCCTAGAACAATGGAGTTGGGCAGCATGGACTGAGACCTCTGAAACTGAGTCCCAAACAAAGTTTTCCTCCTCCTGTCAGGTCTTTTGGTCACAGCAGCAAGAAAAGCTGACTGAAGCAGGAGGTCTATCTTCTAGTCTCAAATAAGCCCTTTGAGGAAGTTTATTAATCATACATCTTTGGTTTAATTTTACAAATTCACTCAGGAGGCCTTTATTTCTTTCATTGTTTCCACTTGATGACATCAGGAGGAGTGGCATATTAAACCTCTTTAATTGTCATTCTATTGACATAAGCTAATTTTAATCACTTCTACAATAGGAATTAGAAGCAATTACAATTGTGTGTGTGTGTGCGTGTGTGTGTGTGTGTGTGTGTGTGTTGGGGGAGCGATGCAATAGTAGTCACAATATTAGCTACTTGATATGCACCAGGCACTGTTATACAACTTTTCATATATTTTACCAGCTATTCTTTAAAACAAAATAGCTCCGTGATGCATAATGTAATCAGAAAAGGAAATTAACTTACAGGGATGAAATAATTTTTCCAAGACCATGGAGGTTGAATCAGATTTTTGCTTATTTCTTCTGAAACACCCAGGATCATGCCTTGTGTGAAATATTAGCAAAGAATCTTTTTACCCTATTTCTCTATGTAGGCCCATCCTTGTTCCACAACAGAATCCTAAGAACTAAACCTTCACTTATATATATTCTTTTTCAACTGTGATATAATGGTTTCAAACCTGCATAATTTGAGAGCCTACTCAGCCAGAAAGACTAAAAAGCACCTTTTTCCAGAAAGTTAAAGTCACTAAAGTACTGAATACTGTCATTGAAGCCCAAGGCAATTGGTACCAAGAGTAATTCAACCCATACCTGCCTCAGGGCAGGCCTTGGTCAGTGTGGGAAGACAGAAGTGAGTCTTTGGATGCCTTGGGATCTCTAGTTTTCCTCTATCCTTGGACACATGCCTCTCACTTTTCCTTAGTGGCTCAGGGTATATAATACATTATACTCTGCAGGGCAGTTTTAACCCTTTTCTACCTGTGAAAACAAAGGTGAGTTTTCTAGGAGATGGGTATAGGTATTTCTCAGAATCTTGGGGAGGAATTTTGGGTTGGATATAGAATAGAAGGCATTTCCTGTACCTTTGAAAGCTTATTCCAAAGAAGGCAGTGTGATGATTGAAACGGCATTGAACTGGGTATCAGGAGTACCTGGGTTCCAGGCTGAGCACCAACACTGAGCTGCTTTATGGCCTCATATGAATAGCTGTCCTGAGTGACTTGACATTTCATCGAGTATTTCAGTGTGCTCGTGGTTCTAAGCACCAATGCTCAATGTAACTCTGTAGAAAGAAAAGATTCACACCAGAGTGCTCACCAAAGTCCCTCCCCAGGCCCTTGGCCTTTTAAAATGAGTAGAGATTTGTAACATTGTCAGATTTAGAATGATCATTTCTCAAGCTTCTACCCGGGACTAATTTTCACGGATTGTGACATGAGGAGCAACTGTTAATGGATACAGGATTTCTTTATGGTGTGATGAGAATGTTCTAATGTTGATTGTGCAAATGATTATAAAGCCTTTCAAATACATTAAAAGTTATTGAAGTGTATACTTTAAATTGGTGAAGTATGTAACATGTGAATTATATATCAATAAAGTTATTTGTTTTTAAGAAAAAAGTCCTTAGAGATTGAAAACTAGCCTTTCTTTAGTATCTCATTCCATCTTCTTACCAGTCTTTACCTTGATAAATGTGGGTCTTTGGGGCCAAGAAATTCATTTCGCAAAATGAAAGTCATGGATCTTTCCCACGAGATATTTTGGGATGGGCTAGGTATACAGTGGATTTACTCTGTATGAAAATAACAGGTTAGAAAATTATCATTGCCTCTTGAATATGTCAATAGTCACACTTTTCTAAATCCAAATTAGATATGAGATTAAGGGAAGCTGAGCATGTCTATCTAACCCAATCAAAGAAAAATAATTCCATCTTTGGGGTTCTCATTGTAAATACTAATGCTACCTTGAATAAGTATCTTAGAATTTCACCTTAGGATGAATTTGCTGATTCTGCCTGATCCCTCTGTGATGGGGTACATTATGAATATAATAGTACTGAAATTCTTACATGTAAAGGGGGTCTTGAAAAATAAGGCAGACACTAGAAGTGAAGGAAATCTTTGAGAAATTCGAGGGCACCAAATATAAATTTTATCAGATTTAGTTTCTGAATTAAAGCTCCAGTAAATCATGATGGGAGGTAGAAATCAGAGGTGAAGAAGGCTTTGTTTCATTCACAAAGTAGATGAAGGTTGAAACTGGGGTAGGAGAAGGCTATGCAGAAGGAAAGGAGTTATTTGGCTGGGATTCATAGAAATTATTTACTCTTCAGCTAAGTGTGCTTAGAAAAATATGTTTGATTAGGGGAGGATCAAAGGCAGAAAGAAAGGTTTTAAAACAGGAGGTGTTAGAAACAGAGTGAAGACCAGATGTTTTAAAAACCAAAAGTAGCCCTTTTATCCAGGATTCCACTGACCTTAAACGACATAGCTTGGGTGATGATGTACAAGATAAGGAATAGGGCATAAGTTTATGGGGAAATATCTGTTGCCCAGCCTCCCAGTCCCTTGCAGCATGACTGACTTTGGGGGAACAGCCTCTGCACAAGTTACCCTTGTGAGGTTCCTATAGAAGTAACAATGTTTTCACAGGATCCCTCCTGGCTGGCCAGCCTTGCTGCCTGGTAGTCAGCCTGTGCCCAGGCTATATAAATAAGTACCTTCCTTAGAATTTTTGGCATACAAGAAATATTTTCTCAACAAATGATGAAGTCAAATTCAGATAGGTCAAAATATTATTGTAACATGTAAGTGCCCAAAGGGAGCTTGGAACAAAATGATTTTAGTTGGTATTTCTAATAAAAGATGATATCATTTTCTCTGTAGATTATTTCGGCATACCCCATGACATTAAAAAAATAACAATAAAAACAAAAACAACTCGAGGGCTATTGAGAAGTTAGTGTTACTTGAATTGATTTATAATAGACCAAACCACACACAATAAACCAGTAATTGAATCTAACACATTGTAAACATCCATTTTCACTTTACCTTCTGGCTGAGCAGATGATGTTGCCTTAAATTTTTAAATATCATGATAAAATGCTTCAATTGGCTTAATATAATAATAGGGTATTAACATCAGGAATAAGATCACTTGTTTATTTGCTGATTGCTTGTTTGTGAAGAGGGTAGAGCGTGTTGCTCTTACTAAAAATATTTTGGGGTCAAAGTCTCAGCTATTCCAAGGCAAAGATTGTTGAGATAGAAGTGGCTATCTGAAGTAGAGAAAAGCCTGGACTTTCCTTTGTCTGCAACTTAGCCCATCACTGCTGTGTGAACTAGGCTAAACATTGCTTCTCTGAGTCTTTGTTTCTCCATTTATAAAATTAGTGTATACAATTAAATAAATTTGAAGTCTTGAATCTAAATATGACATGTCACTGCATTAAGCCAGATACATTCTAAATGTCCGTACTGCTCTGTGAATGACTTTACAAAAGTAATCCACAATGTGGGTTCAGAGGAACCAGTGTGTAACTGTCAGATCTGCCACCTTTTATGTGTGATAAAGTCACTTAGATGGTCTAAAGCTATTCCTCTCAAACTGAAAGTGAGTATCAGTTGGTATAAAAGTACTCCATATTGGAAAGATCTTTAAACTTTAATGTTTTTCATCACAGAAAAACTGGCCAAATGGTAATAATAATAAGTAGCAGTATTCAAGTCATTACCACACCAACTAATGTTTATCAAGTACTAACTGTATCCTACACAAGTCCTCAGGCTCTCTACATGCACTGTCCCGTTTCACAGTCCTTTGGAAAATGTACCTTAATTTCTCCATTTTTCTATCAAATATACAAGCCCCAAAAGGTCAAGTTACTTGGTCAATAAATGTGGTGCTCAGATGCAAACCTCTGGCGATCTAATTCTAGAGCACAAGTTTTTACTCACTGTTGGGCTGATTTATTACTGCAATATACAATAGATTCAGATTCATATATGAAGAGTTCTACTTCCTGCCATGATCTTGTTTGCAACCAAGTATCCACTGATAATACCAAAAAAAGGTATACTCAAGACATATGTTTAAAGATACGAAGGTAGGGATCATTCAAGGAGCCAAGATCCCAGAGAAAGAGGAAAGCAGAATGTGTTGAAGCATTGACAGATTAGAAACAGCAGCTGAAAAGCTAAAACCCTGAGCAAAACTTTGGTAGTGACATGAAACATGTGGGAGGAGTGCAATTTGTATTTCAAAGTCCATGTAGAATAGAGTCCCCAGCTCTAGGTTTTCAATTGTGATCTCACTGTAACAGTAAGGGTGAATTGGAAATAGATCAGCACCCAGAAAAGACTGGAGTCTCCCACTAAATCAACTCAATCCCTGACTGCATTAAGCTGACCTAACCTCACGCAAACTTCCTGCTAGGAAGAAACCAAGTCTCTGAAGGCAGATGACATCACTCAGAGTGTCAAAGAGCCTCTGTGATATTTCATATACAATGAAAATAAAAAATAAAACATCATATACAATGAAAATAAAAAACTGGGTATCTTCCCATGGAATTTTTCATGTGCTCTGTGTATAAAAAATTGATCAATTATTGTGAGAACATGCAAGTGACCCAGGTATTAAAGTTATGGTTTTAAAATAACTGTAACTAATATGTTCAAGATATTAAATAAGATAAAAAATTTCCATAGAAATTGAATAGCTATGAAAAAGAATAAAATAGAAATTATAGAACCAAAAAAAAACTGCAATAGCTTCAATTAAGGTTAATGGTATATTTGGTAAAGTAGAAGTGGAAGAAGAGTCTGGAGAACAAACCCAGCTTGAAACCTAAATAAATGTATGAAGATGCAGAAAAAGCACAAGGGATGTGGGACACTGTGAAAAGATTTAGTAGAGGCATGACTGGAATCTCAGAAGGAGAAGAGACAAATTATGGCACAGAAGCAATACTGTAAGAGGCAATGACTTGGAATTTTCCAAACTAAAGAATTCTGGGTATGGGTTTTCTATTTTGACACTAAATAATTAATAAAGGCTTAAATTTTGAAGGCAGTGTTCTTTACTCTTTTGCTAGGAGAGACCTTTGAGTTCACAGACATTTCAAGCCATCCTGAATTCATATTTGGAGGAAGATGAGCATCTAGGGACACTGTACTTTGAGAACAGAAGGTATACTTGGTGGTGAGAGATTTGTTGACATGAACGATAAATATATGGAAAAAGAGTACTGGGGAGGTGCAATAGGAAGACAATGGCTTTAGAATCAAAAGTGTGTGGGTGTAGAGCCCAGGTCACCTTCTTTTTTGTGTCATTATGCTTCTTTGAGGTTCATTGAAAATAAGAATGATGATAATATTTTTTTTGGTACCATGGAGTGAACAGAGGTGTATTTAACCACTGAGCCATATCCCCAGCCCTTTTCATATTTTATTTGAGATAGTGTCTTGGTAAGTTGCTTAGGGCCTTGCTTAGTTGCTGAGGCTGGCTTTGAACTTGCAATCCTCCTGCTTCAGCCTCCTGAGCCATTGGCATTTATACACCTGCACCACTACTCCTGGCAAGAATTATAATACTCTTTACTGGAGTTTTAATGATAGCTAAAATATTGTTTTTATGATGACAATACATGCAGAAAACTAGCCTAGTTTCTGGCACATTCAGGATACCCCACTTATGTTAGTCTCCCACTCTTTCTCCTTCCATATTAAATATGAAATTTGGTTCCAACTTCCTCGACTGGTTTCTAATGTCCTATACACAGGAGCAATGGTTTTCTGTTAATCAGATCCAGAAGACAAAGAATTATAGAGGACACAGGTGCAAAGCAGTTGTTGTTTTTTAAAATAAAAATCGCTGGGACTTTTAGTTACCCAGATGTTTGGAGAAAAAAAAGACTAGACCGATATTTAGATTTTCAGGTGCTTATTGAAAAGCTAGAGATCCAAATAACAGGAAAGAAATCAAGTAAAAGATAAATCTCCATCTTTAAGAACACTAGCTAGTATTAAAAGGAGGGATATTTTGGGAAGCCTTCCTTCAGAAGGAGTTCTGATGGGATAGTTTTATTCCATCAGTGACATGGCTTCTTTCTGTTTCAAGACTAGGCTTTTTCCCTTTGTCTAATCCAATCTGATGTTTGCTATATTCTGCTTTCTTGCTGGTAGCCTACTCACAAAATTAACTTCTTTTAAATAGAGGGAAAGAAACAGAATGGGGCAGAAAAACAATTTGGACTGAAACAGATTCAATGACACCTTTGGCCAAGCCAATGAGAAATATCATATTTTTATATTATCAGTCTACCTTAAACATATTAGATAACATGCACTGAGTGGATTTTACCCAAGCACAGTAAAAGCAAAATGTGAATGGGGTACTAATTTGCTAATGTCTATCCTGAGCTAGGGTTAGGGTAAACTGAAGTCTTCCAGTTGCTCAAACTACATTTCCAAAGGTCCCAAACCATTCTGAAATATGTTGTCCTTTTTCTATATTTATCACATATCGATATTATTATGAGGACTAGATTTGTTAATATATGTAAAACTTTATAATATGGAAAGTTTTATTAACTATTGGTTATTATAATGGTGAGGCTGATGGTAATGGTGGTTACATGTTTTCTAGCAGAAATTACAGTGCAATAGAAATACAGTAAGTTATTGCATTCTGTGGGGATATGTATAAAGCATGGCAGATTAAGAAGTACTGGATTTGTTTCAACAGCCTCTTCAACAAATGGTGCTGGACAAACTGGTCAGCCACTTGCAGAAAGTTGAAATTAGACCCATATATTTCTCCTTGCACAAGAATCAAATCAAAATGGATCAAGGAGCTAGGTATTAAACCAGCTACCTTGCAACTGATAGAAGACAAACTAGGTCCAACACTTCAGCATTTGGGAGTAGGCAAAGACTTTCTCAACATGTCTCCTAAAGTAAAGGAAGTAAAGTCAAAAATCAGTGAATGGGATGCCATAAAGTTAAAAAGCTTTTGTACTGCCAAGGAAACAATCAGAAGAGTCAAGAGGTTTCCTACAGAAATGGAGAGAATCATGGCCTATGCTTCCTCTGACAAGGGTCTCCTATCCAGAATCTACAAAATCCTCAAAGATCTCAACTACAAAAACACTAACTGCCCAATTAATAAATGGGCCAAAGAGCTAAATAGAAACTTCTCATCAGAGGACATTGATCAAGCCAATGAATACATGAGAAAGTGCTCTAAATCTCTAGTAATCAGAGAAATGCAAATGAAAACCACATTAAGATATCACCTTATGCCAGTCAGAATGGCAAACATGAAGAAAATAAACAATAATAGATGCTGGAGGGGCTGTGGAGAGATAGGCACACTAGCACACTGTTGGTGGAGCTGCAGACTGGTACAGCCCCTCTGGAGAGCAGTATGGAGAATCCTCAAAAAACTAGGGATGAGCCCACCATAGGACCCTGCTATTCCATTCCTGGGTATCTTTCCAGGGGATTTAGAATCAGCACATTATAGTGACACAGCAATACTTATGTTCATAGCAGCTCAATTTACTATTGCTAGACTATAGAAACAACCCAGATGTCCCTCCCTGGATGAATGGATCCAAAAACTGTGGTACATTTATACCATGGAATTTTACACAGCAATTGGAAACAATGATATTGCAGCCTTTGAAGGTAAATGGATGGCTATGGAAGAGATCATGATGAGTAAAATCAGCTTAACCCAGAGAACTAATGGTTGATTGTCTCCATTCATCTGTGGAGGTTGTGACTAGACCCTGGCCAGTGAAAAAGTTGGCCTATTATCATGTGTTAAATCCAGATAAGATGTAATGCTATACAACATAATACTTTTTTAGAGATATTGTGGGAAGGGGAAGGGCGGGATAAGGGTGGATAATTGGGGCGGGCACTCTTGGGGGTAATTGTAATATCCAGAATCTATACACATTTTATATTATTTTGCTAAAAACTTGTACAGTTGTTCAAAAATAAAAAAAATTTAAAAAAAGAAGTACTGAAGACTGAAACTATATAAGGTTGTGGGAGGAGAAGGTTAATTTGTGGCTGAGTACTGGATCTGCTATAGATAGAGAAAGCTCTGACTTTGATCATGGAGATGTCCTCCAGAATACCTACAAGTTTACTGCCTCTACATTTTTGGGACAATAAAAATAACAACAACAACAAAATGAAAACATTCTCCTACAAACTATAAGCAAGTCTGGAAACTTGCCTTTGGTGATTGTTGAAAGAGGATCATTCTGTTTTCTTAAGTGAAAATTTTCTTTAGCTCTGGCAACTTTTGGGGCTTAGTGTAGATTAAATGGAAGAGCAAAAATCATTTCAGTCCACATTTCCTTAGTTTTTCACCTTAATTTGTACTGCAGGGACATGCAATACTAAAGATGAGTTTCATGCTATTTAGAAAACTACTGGGCATCCTTATAAGAAAGGCAA
>PVKS010004961.1:0-88675 GCA_004027875.1 Aplodontia rufa
TTCGCAGGTGTCATCGCCCTCCATCTCAAGAATCCTCTTCTTCATCTTGCAAGCATGAGCATGAGCTTCTGTTCCTTGTCCACCAGGCTTCTCCCTTCTTGAACCTGCCTCTCTGGGTGCCTCATGGAAGCGGAATCACACAGTACCTGTCCTTTGGTGACTGGCTCTTTCTGCCTTAGTGTGAGGCCCCCGAGGCTCATCCATGTTTCAGCAAAGGCCACCGCTCCCCTCCGTCAGGTCACAAAATGCTCTGTGATGTGTGTTTCCCACATTGTGTGTATCTGCTCATCCGCTGAGGGACATCGAGTTTGCTTCCACCTTTAAGCTGCCGTGACTCCTGCTGTAATCAATGTGGGTGTGCAGATAGCTTTGAGTCCCTGGGAGTGTTACACCCAGAAGCAGGACTGCCTAGTGGGGTTCATTCTGTCGGTGTTGCTCTGAGCTACATCCCCACTGGCAGTCCACAAAGGCCCCTATCTTCCGCACTTCCACCAGCACTTTCTCCTTGATTTTGATATCATCAATCCTAATTGGTAGGAAGTGGTGTATCACTGTGGTTTTGGTTTACCTTTCCCTAATGAGTCCCTAGTGATGCTGAGCTCTTTTCGTGGGACTGTTGGCCATCGAAAATCTTCAGAGATATATGTATATATGTATGTGTATATGTATGTGTAAAGATATATAAAAACCTACATTTTAAAATACATGGATATATGTAAGCATAAAAATATGAAAGAATGGGGTTGGGGATTTAGCTCAGCGGCAGAGCGCTTTCCTAGCATGTGCAAGGCCCCAATTTTGGTCCTCAGCCCTGGAAAAAAAAAAGAAAATATGAAAGAATATATGTAAAATGTTTATCTGTTAGTGTTATCTCTGGGATTAAAAATGACTTACTTTTATTCTATTACCTTAATTTTTATAATTAAATATATTAGATTTTTTAAAAAGTGAAATACCAGGAGAATAAAATATTTCTCACAAAAAACTTTTTTAAGAGAGAGGGACAATAAGAGAGAGAGAGGAAAGAGAGAATCCATTTTATTTAGTTTCTCATGTCGTGTCCGTGGTGCTGGGGTTCCAACCCATGTCCCCATGCATGCCAGGCAAGTGCCACAACCGCTCAGCCACTGCTCTAGCCCCACAAAAAAATCTTTGGAGAAATATCTATTCAAGTACTCTGTCCACTCGGTGGTTTGGGTTTTGTATTGTTATTGTTTCTACCGCTAGATTGATAGAGCTTTTACTATGCATGGGTGTTGAATACTGACGAATTCTTTTATGCATTTATTGGGATAATAATAGAGGTTTTCTCATTTGTTTTATGAACATTGGGAGTTACATTGATTTTCATGTTAAACTGGTCATAATTTTTTTAAAATATTGCTAGATCCTTAATACTTTTCAGGACTCTGTTTTTCATTTGTGAAAAGCATTGGTCTGTATGTTTCTTTTGAAATGTTTTTGGTTTGGGCATCAGGAAAACACCAACTTTATAAAATGAGCTGGGACAAATTCTAACTCTGAAAGAGATTCTGTGCTATTATTTCTTCCTTTAATGTTTGGTTGAAGATTTCTTTGTGAGAAAGTCTTTAATGATGTTTCTTTTTCTTTTAATTAGAAATGAAAGTTTTACATTCAGTTTCTTTGCTTCCTGTGTGACAGTAAGACTTTCTTCTTAAGTCTGTTTTGGCATTTTGTGTCTTTTGAGGAATTTGCCATTTCATTGAACTCATTTAAATTTTTGCCATAAAGTTGTCTGCAGTATTTTCTTATCATCCTTGAATCTGCAGTGATGTTCTCTAATTTATTCCCAATGTTGGTAGTTTGTGCCTTTTCTTTGTTCCTTATCATTTTAACAAGAGGTTAAATCCCCCCCCCACCCCAGAAATTCGGGCTTTGTTCTACTGACATTATCTATTTCATCAATTTTCCATTAGGTGGAACTTGCCTAATCCAAAAACTTGAAATCCAGAATTCTCCAAAATCTGAAAAAAAAATTTTAATTTTTAGATGAATATGGAGTTACAATTGAGGGGGAAACATTATCAAACATTTAAGAACAAATGTATATATACTTAGCTATCCAAGACTGATGCATGTCATGGATGCCCAGCTTGGGTTCCCCATGTTCCTCTTTCCCCCAGAAGAACCCCTGAGTTAAGTGGATATCTCATGGAAGTCAGAGATCTTCTGAGATGATTCTCCCATATTCTCACCCTCCAGTCTCCTAGATATTCTTCCTAGGCCCTCCCCCCACCCTACCCCCACCCTACGCCTCCAGGTAGCCTAGGCAATCATCCCCCTGTTGCGTTACGAATCATACCATTTGAAGATTTTATTAGCTTAGCCATCTAACATACTGCTTCCTGATGTATTCTAGCTTCCACAGATGAGAGAAACCATTCGGCCCTTATGTCTCTGAGATTGGGATACTTCACTTAGCATAATTCTTTCCATCTCCATCCATTTGATTTCAAAAGCCGTAATATCATTTTCTTTAATGGCCGAGTAGTATTCCATTGTATATATGTACCAAAGTTTCTGTATCCACTCGTCAAGTGAGGGGCATCTGGGTTGGTTCCATAGTCTGGCTATAGTAAATTGAGCTGCTATAAACATTGATGAAGCCACATCACTATATTATGCTGATTCTAAGTCTTTTGGGAAAATACCCAGGAGTGGGATAGCTGGGTCATAAGGTGGTTCCATCCTTAATTTTTTGAGGATTCTCCACACTGCTTTCCAGAGTGGCTGAACCAGTTTGCAGTCCCACCAGCAGTGTAGTAGTGTTCCTCTTTTCCCACAGCCCCTCCAGCATCTGTCGTTGTTTGTATTCTTCATTTTTGCCACTCTAACAGGAGTGAGGTGGTATCTCATTGAAGTTTCGATTTGCATTTCCCTTATAGCTAATGATGTAGAACATTTTCTCATATATTTATGGGCTTTCTGGACTTCCTCTGGTGAGAAGTTTCTTCTTAGATCAAAATCTGAAATTTTTTGAGCACTGATATGACAAGAGGAAAATCTTCCTACACTGTGAATTTTGTTTCATGCACAGGCTATTAAATATATTGCATACGATTATCTTCAAACCGTGTACTTCAGAAGTATGTGAAACATAAATCCTGCTGAGTTTAGACTTAGGTCACATCCCTAAGATATCTTATTTTCTGTATGCAAATATTCCAAAATTAAAAAAAAATTCAAAATCTGTTTCATGTCACATTGCAGATAAGGGATACTCAACCCCTATGTTGATTTCTGTTTTTAGCTGTTCTACTTCCATCGACTATTTATTTTGTCCTGAGTTGGATTGTTTTCTAAATTTTTTTATTTTTTTGTTAGTGTCTTAGGTGAAGCTTGGATCAAATGCTCATATCAAATGTTTTCATATAATCATTTTACATAATAACTTTTTAAAATATTGGTATGTATTTTCATTTTCCTTCAGTTCAAAATATTGTTTTCACATACCCATTGATATCTTTTTATTTTATTTGTGTCTTTGTGATGAGCTCTAATATCTGATGGGCAAGATTACGGTTGCTATGGTTTTGGGGAAAATTTTATAAGCTATTCTTATTTATTTATTAAAGAGAGGGAGAAAGAGAATCAATTTTATTTATTTTTTCATGAGCCTTTGTGTCTTGGACACTTAGTTGTATAAGATATTTAACTAGAAAATCTAGGCCATTTAGAGATACTTTAATGTATTTCTGGTACATTTATTTAGGTTTTTATTGTCTTATCCCTTTGTCTTTTCATCTCTAATAGCAATGTGGTGAATTAATTTTATTTTGTCTCTGCTAGTTGGAAGTCACACTCTTTATTTTTATTATTTTAGTGACTAGCTAACTTGTCACTTGGGAACTTCTCAAAGCCAAAGGTTAATCAGTATTTCTCCCCATCCCTCCAACGATGGAGTCTTGGAACACTTTCACTCCGGAGCAGGTGCCCTACCTGTTTGTCTTATTTTGAGTCCTACGAATCAAATGTCTTTTTGTACGGTGTTTAGATTTACCTCGTGCTTGCCACCACCTGTGCTTTCTCTTCCTTTATGCACTGCAGATCTCATTTCCTAATATCAGCTATCGATTTCCACCTCCCTAAGTACTCAGTTCACATGTCACTTTAGGTGTTTCATGAAAATGGACTTTGGGTGACAAACTGTCTCGCTTGGTTTTGGAATCCTGGAAACATGTCTGTTTCACTGCATTCTTGACAGAGGACCGGCCATGTGTGCTGTCTCGGTTGACAGTGTTTCTGCTCAGTGCTTTGGGAATCCTACCTGAGCCCCCTTGTTTTCCGCTGTTGCTGTGGAGAAGGTGACCATCAGTGGAGTCGCTAAGCCTCCCTACTTTTATTTGGGCAGCGTTTAAGGTCTTTGTGTTTGGCGTTATGATGTATTTAAATGTGGGTCTTTTTTGTTGTATTCATGATTTGTTGTGTTTCTGGAATCCAGTGTCCAGTGGTGACTGTGTTTATTAGTTCTGGGTATTTCTTTAAACATTTCTTTATTTCCTTCATTTCCTCTTGTCTCCTTTCAAGACTCTCCTTTCAGGATTAGATGTTTCATATGCCTCATTCTATTTTCCTCCCTCCTGACTTGTCTTTCACATTTTCCATTTCTTTCACTTTCTATGATATGCTCAATAAAAAACCACCCACCCACACACACACACACACACACATACACAGAGGTCACTGTGATTCCAAGACCATGCCAACTGGAAATTCTCTGGACTGGGGACCAGTGCTTCCAGAGGGGACTCCCATGCTTCTCCCAGGGGGGCTCACATCGTGCTAAATTTTCAGGTGTGGTTGATCATCCTTGCAGGTCATGTGAGCCTTGGCATGGAGCCTGACAGAGGACCAACCCAGTAGGAGCTCTGCAGTCTACAGATGTTTCCAGCATGTCCTGTCACATTTTCAGTCCCAGGCCTTGTCTCCTGGTAGCTGTTTGACCTTAGACCCCAAACTCCAGGTGCGCAGAAGTCAGCAGTAGCCTCATAGCAGCTGGAT
The DNA here is from genome assembly GCA_004027875.1 of Aplodontia rufa. Classification (NCBI taxonomy): domain Eukaryota; kingdom Metazoa; phylum Chordata; class Mammalia; order Rodentia; family Aplodontiidae; genus Aplodontia; species Aplodontia rufa. The sequence continues at coordinate 5,023 of PVKS010004961.1, forward strand.
TCTTCTCCAGTTTTCTTCCTACCCTCTGGAGGGTTTCCTTACTTCCTTGCAAACTTGCCGCATGTTTAAAATATGTATCTGTGCTTATTCCCAAGACTTTTGGTTTCTTCATTGCATGAGGGAGTTGTGTTATCTAGTTTATTTCTATTGCAGGAAATAATAGATCTCATGAATTCTTTTTTTCTACTAGAGTTTTGAATGCTGGCCATCCATTTTTTTTAAAGTTAGAATTTTTGAAGTTATTTAAAAAATCAGTTTTGTAGATGAGTTTGTCATGATTGTCCTCTTAGTCTTCCTGTAGACATGCATGCTATGCCTGTTGATGAGGGCTGCATCCTCAAGGCCTAATCATCTCCCTAAGGACCTGTCTTCAGTGTCACCCCACTGGGATTTGAGTGTACAGTCAGGACTAGAGCAGATGTGAATGTTCCGTTCATTACCCAGTGTCTATTCTTTGTTTAAGAAGTGTTTTCTGACGATGTTAGGATTTGTCTAGCATTGTTAATTTTTATCAAGCCACCAATCAGTGACCTATTTCCATTGATATTAAAAGTTTTCCATAAACATGCAAACTAGCCAATATTGACATCATATAGTTAGATGTCTAATTTAGATGCCTAAGCTTTGGCAGTTAACTTGATTCCTAATTTTTCACTTGAAGTAACATTACTGCATATCTGTGTGTGTAAAACTTTGGCCACATGTTCTTAGGCTATATTCCTGGAAGAAGTGCTGTTGGGTAATGGTGTGAGCATTGTTAAAGCTTTGGATGTTATATTATCGTTTGCTTTTATAGGGGCTCAGAAAACATGCTCCAAGTACAGTGTGCTTTGACCCGTTGAACTCGAGATGGGCACCAAGGTTCTGTTTGATTCAGGAGTCTCAGAGGCCAAGCTTCAGGGCTAAGCTTGCATTTCCTGCACTTTGTGAAACATTGCTTAGCTCAGTTTCTGTCTCCCTGATATCTCTCTGGAGTTGAGTATATACATTTTTACATTTTGCTGATTTGGTAGGTGACTTTAGCATGTTTTACACATTTTCTGAACAATAAAGAAGGCAGGATTTTCCGTTTGCTTAATGTCCACATGTATTTCCTCCTGTTTAGATTGTCTTATATTCCAGAATCACTTCAACTATTTGAGAGTGAGGATTTTCCTCCGGAGAAGAGAAATCTTTAGTGTCCCAAATTCCATGACCCTAGGAACCAGGGCAGTCAGTCCGTACCTTTTGGGCCAGGGCATGGTGACCATTCAGTCTTCATGAGCCTGTGTTTTACATTTCCTCTGTCACATTCTGACTTCTTTGTCTTTAGAGAATTGGGGTAGTTGTGCTGCTCAAAATACAGGTGGGTGTAGAGGCAACTGGAGAAACCTGAATGCAAAGCTCACATGTTTTCTAGTTTTATTGAACACAGTGCACACATGAGCTGCATGCTTGGTGATTCAGTGAAGAAGCAGATAACTCAGAGAGGGTGAGGGGAGAATGAGCAAGGGGAGAGGGAGACACAACCACATTTGAAAAATGAGCGAAGACCCCTGGAATATCCAACCCCTATGCCAAGTCATCCCGGGGGAGGCAGGGTAGAAACATGAAATTTCTTGGAGATTCACCAGTGGAAACTGTTTTTGAGTCCCTGGGGGCCTGATGGGTGTAAACAGGATGTTGCATGGAGAACTGGGACTCTGTGGGGGTGGGGCATCCACACCGATGACTTCAGGCCTCCCCCTGGGCTTCTCCAGGATAGAGGAGCACATTACCTACATCCAATCGGTATGTGTTGATAGAGCAAAGGCTGCCATCTTATTCTGAAATTGCATCCTTCTTTTCTTAGTATTCCCTTGTAAAAATAAATCCTGTGATCTCCAGTCCCAGCCCAGAAGCATGTGGGCATCTTCAGACAACCTTGGTGAGGCTGAAACACCACTGATCATTCGAGCTCGGCTCCGGTGCTTGCAAAAAAATGAGCTTTCTGCTTTCCTCCTGAGCATCTGTCAAGTCCTCACTGGAGGCACTGAGATCAGGGTTAGTGGAGAAAGGATGGGGGAAACGTTTTCAACATGATGTAATTGAATGTGAATGGCTAATTACATTATGAAACCGGAAGCACTCAAACCGGAGTCTCTGCGGCTGAGTTGAATCAGTTCCTCAACCAAAAGAAATGAGAGCACAAGTCCCAAGATGAGTGAAGGCCGAATGCCGAGTGCACAGCAGCGTTTTAGGCAGGTTCCACCTGCGGAGCTCGAAAAGCTTTTAGCTTGAGGTACTCCGTGACTCCCAGCTCCTCCTTCATGACCCGCCGGCCACATGCCTATCAGTGTAGTGAACAGTCTAGCTTTCTTAAAGATTTATGACTTATAAATATACATAAGTTTATACATGACAATGCATATTTAAAACACTTTCCTAATTCGTTGAGATGTAATTCACATCCGTAACTGTCTCGCGCTGTTAGTTCACCCAGCAGTGTCTCTTAGAAGCTAATTCTTCAAAAATGCATAGGATTTCTAATGTTACAAAATATTCAGAAAGTACCTAACGCCACAGGTGAAGGAGCCTAAAATTAAGGCCCCCCCAAACCAGGCTTGTCCCTTATCTCCTTTTCCAGCAGAGACAATCCACCCCTAAAACTTGGAGTAATTTTTTCTTGGTAGTAAATGCACCATCCCTTCTCGGCTCAAGTAGCCTGGGAATCTTGTTTTGCCTAGTGTCACCTAGGATTGCTGTCTGGTCCGCATGGCCTGTGAAGCAGCTCTGCTCCATCCTTCCTGAAAAACTCCCCTACATGGCTGGGCTGGTGGTCATGTCAGAAATGGGAACTGTATCATTTCAAATCCGGGGAGAAGCCACGGCCGCAGCCACCAGCGAGTTAGGGAGCCAGTGGTCTCAGGCATCAAGTAATCAGCGCCTGGCTTCTCTGTGCCCCCTCTTCCACCCACCTGGCTTTTATCTAAAATCCACTCCTCAGTGCTACTGCTACGGCAGTGTGCAGAGAGACAGCAGGTGACATTGGAATTGGTTGAATTTGCCTCTTACTTTATAAAAGTTTCAGAGTGGAAAAGGGTGGGAACTGATGTCCGTGACAGATGGCCACCATGAAGTCTGCATGTTTGAATTGCTGCTCACGTCAAGTGCTCATTGGAGTAGGATGCTTAGGACCCCATGTCCCCTGTCTCTTTCCACCAAGGGGATCGGTAGCTGCTATATACAGTGCCTTTTGTAAGTGAAGGGAGCTCAGGGAGCTCCTAGAGAGGAGGGGACCTCAACTCAGGATGATGGGGTCCTTGACAAATGCCCTAGAAAAGACTTTGTAGATGCAACGGATGTTGAGGCACAGGAGTTTATTCAGGAAAGCCAATGGCACTGGGTGGCCCCTTTCTGGCTCTGTCAATGGATGGCCCAGGAAGGGTTCTCTGAATAAGTGATATTGCAGCCAAAGTCTTGATGGTAAGAAGGAGCCTGCCTTGGAGAGGAGGAGCATTTTACACAGAAGGGACAGCTGGCACAAAGCCCTTGCTAGGAGGCAAGAAAGGACCTGGTGCATTCAAAGGTCAAGACCAAGGCCAGTGGGTCTAGAGTGCAGAGGAGCTAGGGTAGGGCTCCCTGAGCTCAGGCAGCTGGCAGAGGCCAGATCACAACGGGAGGATTGGTGACTTATTTCAGGTGGGAGGGAAAGCCCTCTGGGAGATCTAAGCCCACAACTGCCTGATCTGACTTAATTTTCTCCAGATCTCAGGTGAGGTGGGAAAGTCAGCAGGGCCAGAAGGTGGCCCAGGTGAGTGTGATGCGTGTAGCTGGTGTGTGGGTGGTCCCAGGTGTGTCCTAGGTGCATAGCTGGGGAGGCGGGAGTTGAAGAAATGCCTGGATCTGGAGATAAACAGATCATTGGCACAGGACGTGGGGGCTGGCACAGGTCCTGCCTAATCAATCCTTCAGTGATCATTTTCAAACAAGATGCTGAGCAAACTGCTCTGAGTTCTCCAGGCCCTGGAGACAGCCCTCACTGCCTGCAAGTTCCCCAGCACTCTACCAAATTGTGTGGGAAGTGACCACATCTAAAGGTGACTGCAAGTTCCAGGATGGGAAGAGGACCCCAAGCAGGGAGGGGGTCCTATATGGAAAATTGGAATGTTAAAGCCAAACTCAAAAATTGCTACACTGAGGAAGGACAGGGAGCCAGCAGCTCATTTTCAGTGTTGCCACTTTGTGACACATGGAGTCTGGTCCCAGTGGTGGTGCTGTTTTGATTCTGTCACTACCTTTTCCTTAAACATGTCGCTTGAAAAAGATGTTTGTGTTTTAAGTATGATATTATTACACCATACAGGCATTTTCTTTCTCCCCTTGGCATGCATCATCACAAGTGAATAATGAAAGTCCTTTTCAAAAATTCTCTTTTTAGAGATTTTCTATATGGTAAACTTTTTTGGAGCACGTCTCTTCTTAGGACCCATAATGCAGAACTCTTCCATGGCCAGCTTGCCAGCACAGGCCTCTCAGTGTCCTGGCCATCAAAGACAGGACGGGATGAGTTTATTCAGGGATGAAAAGGGCATTGCTGAACCGCATTCCTATCACAAGTCAAGCAGGATTTCATTGTCCCTCATCCCCACCTGTCTAGAGACAAGTGCCCGACCCATCTCTTCATCAGGATGGAACTGGATCTTCAGGGCAGTGAGTCTCCCTGGTTCCATGTTGTTTGTGTTTTGCCATCTCAAGTAGAAACAATACATGTGTTTTCCTTCCCCACAACTTATTTTTAGAAAATCTGGAAAATGCAATGCCTTCAGTTGGGCCACACGACTCGCGTTAACCTTAATGGGAGAAGAGTGGCTTCGTGGAGGAAGGGAGCAATCCCCCGTGTGTGAGTGAGAGCAGGCGTTGGCCAGGCTCCATGTGGCCACGGCTTGCACCTCATGGGCTGGGTCCTTGGGTGGGGTGCTGTCGGACCCCCCCCCCCCAGTGAGCTCTACTAAGGCTCAGGCCCTGTGGCCCAGCTCTGAGCCCCCCAGGTCTGGACAGGGCCCTGCCGTGCTTGTTGGGAAGACCCATCATTTCAGACAGCTGGCCCTTCTTGTGTTCTGTTTCCTAACTCGAGGCCAAAACTGTGGGGTGCTAGGACTCGTGCCATCGACTGGATTTCCTGAGAAGCTAGCACAGCTAACGATTCATTCCAGCCCCATCAGCCTACACCTGAGCCCTGGCTCTCCAGGACACAGGATGTGGCTCCTTGGAATCAGGCAGGCTCTTCCTGCAGCCTCATAACAGAAGGCCCACAGGTCTCTACTCACACCTTGACCTTGGACACCATGTCTGTTACTCTTCCCAGGCGGTAGAAGTTTGACCCCAGGCTTACTCTTGCCCTTGCTGCCCTCCCCAGTGTAAATGTCTGTGTGCACATCTGAAGGAAGCGCTCAGGGGCATCTTTGAAGGTGAGACACTTTATCGGATGTCCATCAAAAGGAGCTTGTCCCAGCAGGGGGCGGGCAGAGGGGAAGAGGCTCCCCTTGAACGCTCTTCAGCCCTGAGCTTGTATTTGAAGATCACCCGAGGGTCTCAGGTCTCCATCAGCTCATTCTAACTCTACATCCTTCTGCTCACCTGCTCCCAGGGTGACATGGCTCAAGGGGAGAGCTGGCATTTGAAAGGACAAGAACAAGGCCAGGGCATTGGGCAGCATAGTCCCCTCCCCCAGAGCTCCTCTCAGACAGAGGAAGATGACTTGGTTTGCTCTACCCAAAGGAAAGCACCCATGACCGCAGAAGAGGGTCATACTCCACCTTCCACTGACTTTCATCCAGTGAACTTGGCAGAACAGGAAGTTAGTGGCAAGGGGGTGAGATGTTGGTCAAGGATTTAGCAAACTGTGTTTCTACCTCTCTGTGCCATCTTGTGTAGATGTTTTTTTCTAAAATTTGACATAAAGAACAAACTATCCAAATCACTTAACGATCATATGCGTTAGATGTAGGCCACCCTGGGGCTGTAGATTATACTGAAGGCTCATCTTTGCTCCGAACATCTCAGTTTTGAGTTCCACGTGATTCTGTTTCCGCCTCTCAGAGCAGGGCAGATATTATCCCATTTTGTGGAGAAGTCACTTGAAACTGGATGGGTTGAATGGCGGTGCACCAGTATACGGTTATGGGTGCAGGACCAGGTGGGAGTGTATGCCAAGTCTCTGGGCCTATATTCCAAGTGCTTTCTAGAGCCTTCTGTCTATACTGCTGTCATGTTGCATACTCAGCCATCCTGCAGGCTTGGGGTCAAGGCCACTGGGCCAGGACCGTGCAGGTTTGTGGGTCCAGAGGCTGAGCTTGGGTTGCTCTGAGCAGCTGGTGAGCCCTCCCTACTCATCAGCTGACAGGAATCATGCACCACGCTGACGTCACCTGGTGGCTGACCTGAGTGATGTTAGGAGTGGGTTCATGCTGATCCCTGTGGATCGACAGGTGCAGAAGTAGTCACTTCATACAGCTGCTGAGAAACGGCTTTCACTGCAAGAAATCCTGCTGGTCTGTGGGGGACTTCGTAAACCCTATCAAGAATGACCATTTGAACTAAGTTTGCACTTACAGAAATGGGGCAAAACATAGTACAAAGAGCTCCCTTGTACCCCTGCCTGCCTCCCCTAAAGCTAACATGTAAGATGTTGATGTGACCTTTAAAACTTTTAAATCAACAAGCACCAATGTGACCTAAGGACCCACTGTCTGAAAACTTGCTTTTTAAAGGAGGCTGCATGAATTCTGCAGCCTGATCCAGAAGATTCCTTGGAAAGGTGTCAAGAGAGGACATAAAGCTCCAAGTTTAGGGACGGGGTGGACCCATTGAAATGTGGTAGATTTGCTGTCCTGAGAGAGGCTCTGGACAGCTTGACCTGGGTGGCCAGAGATTTGGAAGCCCGGTGGAAACTGATCATCTTCTTTTTAATTCCCTAATATTTTGAACTTCTTGAATCTGGGTGGGGGTGTGAAATCCACATCCTCCAGCCATTCTGTGTTGTCTGCTGCCAGTAGTGTCAATCCATATAGAATAACAGAGCTGCCTGTGTGTCACCTCTCCCAGTTGTCATTACTCAGCTAGCAAGAGCACATGCTCAGGCCACCTCGCGCCTCTCCCTGCATAACCATTGGTTCAGACACAGCTTCGGCTCACCTCCTCCACCTGGTTCCTAAATAATAGGTTTTTTTTTTCAATAAGATGGTGAGACATTTATTTTCACAGAGAAATCCCTCCCTTCTTTAAGGCATAAGGGAAATGCTTTTACAGTAGCTCTTTAAAAACAGTTCAACATTTCCACTTTTCCATACCCAAAGTGTTCTCATGAGGCAAGCCATAAAAGAACTACGTTTTGTTTCTTATGAATTACTCGTAGTGGAGAGAGGTAAGGACCGCGGAGTCTGCGTTGGATGGGAGTGATCGGAAGGCAGGGTGTTTGTCACTGTGATGCCACCTGTGTATTTTGTTGGGAATGATGGCCATTTGGGAGGGAACGGGGATGCAAGGACATTGTCTGAGCCTTGAAGTCCCGGGAGAGGGAGCCAGGAGAACCAGCCTGCTGTGTGTCTGTCCTTGCTTCCCGACTGCGCTCTGGGCTGACTCAGCCTCCTTTCTCATTTGATTTATTTCTCTTGCTATTTTCGTGTGGCCTGTGCTTCCCCTCAGGGGCCCTTGGGAGCATCGCCAGTTCCAATTGTCAAAGATAGCCCCTTGGAGGGTGCACACTTAGGGAAGATGCATGGGCTTCCAGCTCAGCTAGGCCTGACGTGACTGAGGTTTGTGAAAAGTGTCAGAACCGGACAGCGAAGTGAGCCTGGCTAGGAAGTGCATGCAGCAGCCCAGCAGCCCTAGAGGGGAGCCAGCCTGCTCCATGGGGACCCACGGCCTTGGAATTCACTTCCTTTTCCTCTGCGGTATTTATATCCTCCCCAGATGGGGTTTCCAGATCTTGTAATGGAAAGGAGGGTCTGAATGGTTGGAGGCTAAACTGCAGGAGAGGAGAGGTGGGAAAGCTGTCAGGGATCCCTGGGGATCCCTACAGTCGTTTCCTGAAAATGCTGTTAGCTGAGTAGGTGTCCAAGAAAGCATGTTAAAAAGGGCGGTCTGCCGCCAGCGCCCTCAACGGCACCGCCAAGTCCCACGAACGACATCTCACGCTTCAGGTGCCATCAGCGCGGATACACATGTAGCGTTTCAGATTGACTGTTGAGTTTTGTTCATTTCCATCACAACTCGCACAAGGGCCACGGCTTCTGGTGGAAGCCCTGGCCAGGATTGGGGCTAACGGCCTGCTGCTCACACCTGGTGAGTTCCGTCCTCATTTAATTATGATTCTCCAGTTTGCAGTGATGCCCAAGTGACCACTGGCTTTGTATTTTCATAAAAATGGAGAGATGCACCATATGCTCAAATTATTGGCAGGAAGCAGCTGTCCAGACAGATGACAGATGGAAGCTGTGCAGATGGTGGAGGCCGCCCTGCGTGCGCGGGCTTGCGTTGGTCAGATGGTGGAGGCTGCCCTGCACAGGCCTGTGTTGTTAGCAGTGTGCACAGGGAGGCTGTCGCTGTGGGTGTCACCTATGTGGAGGAAGGTCAAGATCAGGGACCTCGAGGCCGGCCGTGTGGACCCTCTGGGTGTCCATCAGCTGCAGGGTGGGGCAGGTCTCACGCGCCTTGCTAGGCCATCACCGCTCCCTCGTCTTGCTCAAGGTGTCTTGTGGCTGCTGCCTCTGGCTTCCCGGATGCTCTTCTCTACGCCTCTTTGACCATGGGATCTTGCTGGGCTCCTTGCTGGGCTCCCTGCATGTTGGGTTTGTTCACAGTTTGATGCTTTGGACCATGCAGAACAGGTGACAACACCCTCAGCCCCATGCCCCAGTTGGAACTGGCTGTGCAGGAGCCCCCTCTGTCCAAGTGCAGATCAGAGCCATGTCCATCCATTCGGTGGCAAGGCCATCATTCCCACTGGCCTGACCCTCCTCCTTGGAGCTGTGTGGCTTGCCCTTGCCTGACTTGCTGATGAATCGAGGGCAATGAGCTGGCAGTGCCAGGTGAGGCTGTGCACCCTCCTGTGGGCCCCATCGTGGCAGAGTGCACCAGGAAGTGCATGTGTGGCTCTGTCAGCCGTTGCCAAGGCCCCTTGCTCTACAGCCACGTTCACAGCCTTTTAACAGGTGGGGTTGGTCTGTTTGCGTCTATTGATATGACCGGCTGGGTGGATTCTGTCCCGCTGTTATTGTTACAGTATTTGTATTTTATCGTATTTGCTGAATCTCTTCTGCTTTGCGGTATCTTTCTTTGTACACGCACGTGTACACGCACACATGTATGTGGCTTCGTTCTAGGGATTACATTTGTGTTTACATCTTTGTACATTTCCTTGGTCCCTGGCCTGAGAGTAGTTGGGGGAAGTGGGAAGGATGCTGGGTGGACTGTGAGGGACTCCGTGCTTCACATTCTGCCATCCTGTGGGCACCTGGCTGAATTGCATGCCCTCCATCTTTGACAACAGGTCTTTGCCCAGGGAAATTCCGAGCGATGTGAGTCACTTCTGAGCGTCACGTTGGTGGGTCACAGGGGTCTGCATCCTTCTTCCAGCCTCTCTGGTCCTGGCGGCTGGGATCCACTCCTTGAGTGTCTGATGAGTAGAGTCTTCTGGGCCCACCCAGGTCAGGTAGCTTGCGCTACTCAGCCTCAGATGTGTCTGGGAGTCACCCAGGATTGGGCTGCCATGCAGATTCTGATTTTGTGCATAGGAGAGGGGAGGCTGGCATTCTGTATCTCTCATAAGTTCCCATGTGGTGTTTGAGCTACTAGTTTATAGAACACATTTTATTAGCAAGGTGCTGAGCCACTGAAATTAATTTGCTTTTGTTTTTTTTTCTTACCTGCACTGTAAGTTAAACTTGTGATTCTCAAGTGTGGTTACTGGAACAGTAGCATCAGCAGTACCAGGGACTCGAACACACATTCTGGGCCCCACTCCAGATCTGCTGAGCTTGAAGCATGGGCTGGGCTAAGTGGTTGGTGGTTTTACAACCCCCCATGTGAGTCTGATTATGTTAGATCAATCTAGCCATCCAGGCCCTTCCCTCACCACATAGGACTTGTGTTTAGCTTTGAGCAACTGGACACTCAAAAACAAGTGGCTTGAAACTATAAGAAAGATTGGAAGCAATCTTAGGTGCAGTCTAGGGCAGGCATGAGGGACCCACCCTGCCACCTTGAACAAAGTGGGGACTTTCTAAGTTAAAAATAACACACATGCACGCGCGCACGCACACACACACACACGAGTGGATATTGAGTAGGCAATCAGCTATGTCTGCCAGAGGTAGGGGGGACTTGATGCGTTCATGATGAATAAAAAATGTAGAGTCATACTCTGTGAGCTAGAAGATTTAGTAGATGCAGCCAGAGAGTGGGAGGTTTTAATTTACTAGTTCAAGAGTGAAGCAGCACTAGGTAGAGATACATTCCAGCTGTGATGGGTCAGAGTGGAGGTGGTAGACGCTGGTTGCATGAGGTAGGGTTGGAGTGGAGGTGATGGACACCGGTTGGAGTGATGGACATTGGTTGCAGGTGGGAGGGTAGAGTGGAGGTGATAGACGCTGGTTGTGGGAGGGAAGCTTGGAGTGTGTAATGGATGCTGGTTGCAGGTGAGAGGGTGGAGTGGAGGTGATGGCTGTTGGTTGCAGGAGGGAGGGTGGAGTGGAGGTGATGGATGCTGGATGCAGGAGGGAGGGTGGAGTGGAGGTGATGGTGATGGCTGTTGGTTGCAGGAGGGAGGATAGAGTGGAGGTGATGAACACTGGTTGCGGGAGGGAGGGAGTGTGGAGTGGAGGTGATGGATGCTGGGCAGGAAGGAGGGTGGAGTGGAGGTGATGGTGATGGCTGTTGGTTGTAGGAGGGAGGATAGAGTGGAGGTGATGGATACTGGTTGCAGGAGGGAGGTTGGAGTGGAGGTGATGGATGCTGGTTGTGGGAGGGAAGCTTGGAGTGGAGGTGATAGTGATAGCCGTTGTTTGCAGGAGGGAGGGTAAAGTGGAGGTGATGGATGCGGGAGGGAGGGTGGAGTGGAGGTGATGGTGATGGCTGTTGGTTGCAGGAGGGAGGGTGGAGTGGACATGATAGACACTGCTTGAGTGTGGGGATTGGAGTGGAAGTGATGATTATTGGTTGTAGGATTTATGAGGGTAGGAATTTTGAGTTTTCACTGCTGTATCCCAAGTGCCCTATAACTGAGCCTGACACATAGTAGGAATTAAAAAAGAAGTTGTTGAATTAAAGGTAAAGAGATTGAGAAATTTCCCCAAGAGAACCAGAGGGACTGACAAACAGCAAACCTTATTTTTCTTCTCTGGGAAACTGAAAATTCCAGATTTCAGGATAACAGAGTGACGGTTTAAATGGAAACCCCACCCTTCTTCAGTGAACGCATGCATGAGCACGCGCGCGCACGCACACACACACACAGGCTCAGGGATGCACTCTAGTCCTGAGCAGGTATTTTACTCCTCAGGATCCTTGACCTGCATCCTCCTCTGCTCTTCCCTTTGACACCTGGAGGTCAGCTTTAACCTACAGCATTTCCTGCTTGGTAATTGTGAAGAGCGTCTCAAAAGAGCAGGCAGGAGGGAAAGAGTGGCTGTCAACAGCAATAAGCCACTGCCTCACTCCCAGCAACCACACCTCGATGGCCCACTGGGCACGGAGGAGGGAAGCTTCGTCCAACATGGCAATTAAGAAGTGAAGGAGAAGGCCCTGTGTTCATTCACTGTGAGCACACCATAGAGCCTTTTGGAGTGTCAGGTTGTCAGTATTTCAATATTTTGTTGTTGTTCATGGTACCAGGGATCGCAAATACAGCCCTGAGCATGCCAGGCAAGTGTGTTACAACTTGGCCACACCCAAAGCCCAGTATTTTAATTTTTACATATTTTTCTGAAGTTCACATGTTTTGACAGTAATCATTTATTGCTTTTATAATTTAGAAAAAGTTTTTATCTTGATGAAAAATTTAATGACAACTTCAAATGTGATCAAGTTTTGAGAAATACTTAAATCACTCTGTTTGTTGCGGCTCTGAGTCAGCTTTGAGATAAAGGTTTGTGGGGAAATTGATAGTCTGGAGCTACTTCCTTGACAGGAAGGTACAAAGATGCAAGCTACTGGTTACCTGGAACATGTGTCCCTTGATGATCATTTGCCATGTAGTGGAGGTCATCCTGTTGCCAGGAAACAGGTGGGGTGTATGTGCGTGTGTGTACACATGTGTGTGTATTGTGTTATTTCTGCTTTCGGAATGCTTTGTGTATGTCTTAAGGCTTTTTCTCATCAGGCTGAAACCTCTAAGATTATGACATAATTGGAAAAACAGCCCTGGACAGTCACCCAGCGTCCTTTATGTCTGTTCTGGGCGGGGGGATCGTGTGCTCCTACTCTGCAGCAACTGTGTATGTAAATCTTACTGTGAGAGTTGTACATGTGGCTCCCCATGTGCTATCCTGACCCTACCCCAACATGAGCATCCTGGGCGTCCCCCCTCTTCTCTGAATGCTCCATGGCCTCCACCTTTGTGTCCTGATGCTCCATTGCCATCTGGACACAGCTCTCCCTTCCATCTTCCCTGGCTTCTGGAGGGAGAGCTCTCTGCGCAGATGGCCAGCACCTTTCACAAGTCAGTCTTCTTGGTTATCCGCCCTCTCCCCATGCAGGTCTGCTTCCTTGGGAGGAAAGCTTCCAGTGCCTAACGTCTATAGCAGAAGCCATCTGTTTGCCGTCTAGGAAGGGCTGGCGTCTGCAGGAAGTCTCGCTTCCTGCCAGGGGAGGACTCACTCATGGTGTGCTTCATCTTTGGATGCCCTTCCTCCTTCCTAGCTGACTTTCAGATGGCCCTTGGGACCCCCATTTTTCTTTGTCTTCCTCCTAGAGGTGCCTTTGCTGTCTTTGGGACCCTGTGGGCTGGCCAGCTTGCTACCCTTGCCTCTCTGCTGGGAGCTGTTTATCCCACTGCTGTCTGCCTCCTCCCCTGTTCCTTCCTTCCTTCCTTCCTGGCTGCTCTTTGGAACAGAACAGCAGTGTGCTGAAACGATTATCAGCTGGCTTTAAACAGGAGTCTGGGTGGAGTGCCGTGCGTGGGTACCAAAGGGAGACCCCTGTTCACATGAGGAAATTGTTTTAACCTGCAGCCAAAAGAGGAAGCCTTCACTGTAAAAAGGGGTGGGGGAGCCAGAAACTATCACCAGCCATGCACATATAAAAGGATTGTTCTTTGTTTTGTCTCTCGTTTCTCCAGAGGCCACTAGCTCACTCTACTTTCTGTTATTTCATTTTCCATGTTATAATTGAAGGTAGTTTCAGGTTTTCTCTCTCCTTTGAAAGGAGAAGAATAATAAACCTGCCAGAAGTTGTGTGTTGTGCTAGTCAGCATTCTGTCACTGTAACAAAATGCCTGAGATAAACAACTTAAAAGGAGGAAAGGTTTATATTGGCTCAGTGTGTCAGAGGTTCCAGTCCAAGCTGATTGGCTGCATTGTTCTGGGGCCTGTGCTGAGACAGACCATCCTGGTGGGCAGTGTGACATCATGGCGGCCAGGAAGCAGAGAGCGCGTGAAAGTGGAAGAGGCCAGGGTCCCAGTATCCACTTCCAGGGTGTGCCACCAGTCCCCTGACTTCCTTCCACCAGGCCCCACTTTGAAAGCTTTCACCACCTGCAGTTCTGCTGCAGGCTGGTGACCCAGCCTTCAGCACTTGGCCTTCAAGGGACATTTGCAATCCAAACCATAACATGTGCTTTTGAGCTCCCGTTGTTCTGTCTTCATGCCTCTTTGGTGGCTTCTGTGTCTATAAAGAAGCATGCCTAATGCAGAAGCTGCCTCTCTGCAGCAATTTCTCCTGTCCCAGGGCCAGAAGAAGGGGTGGCAAAGTCCTCCTGAAAGAGAGAGTCTCCCCTGGGCTCAGGTGTCACTCAGAGCAGGTTTCCATCGGACACACACCCCACTCCTAGCAAGCTCACTTGCTTGGTTTCCAGTGTGATGCTGCAGATCTGGGGTTTGCTGGAGGAGGCACAACAGGTGAGGGGGGAAAGCGAGATGGTAAGCTCTAGACAAAATGCAGACCCGGGCCTTTGAAGCTGGTGGGGGTGGAGGGCAGCCTAAGGCTTCTTAGGGCAGCAGCAAACAGCTCTGGAGCTTCTAGCAAATCCTGAGGCTCACCTGCATTGAAGTTAACGGTGCGGAGACACGGACAGGAGCTCCAGGTACTGCTCGTGTACTACACAAGCAGTTAGTTGTAAGATGGTCCACCTTTCAAGGGGGAAGCGCCTCCAGGGACATTAAACCTGGGGGAGGGGAGGTCTTCAGTTGGAGGAGGCCTGCTTTGTTCAGAATTGCCTCTTTGGTTGGGTGGTTGAAATCTGCTTTAAGAAGGCAGGAATCTGCACAAAGTAGAGCCCCAACCCTCGAACAGTCTTTTTCTACCAGGATGAATGTTCTAGAACTATACAGTTTCATCTTCAACATCTTCAACAAATATTAAATCAGTCTATGTACAAAGATTCTCAAGGGAGTTCTACGTGATGTGCACCTGCCCCAGGCCACCGAGTGTCCCAGACAGCTTGCTCTCCCTTGCAATTTGACTGGCAGTGACCTTCTCAGCAACCACTTGGCACCGTCTAGATGTCCACCATGAACCAAAGTGTCATGTTGTTAGGACTGTGTCCGTGGGGGCCAGTGGCTCAAGAAGGGCTCATCTGAGGACATCAGAGATCTGTGCATCTCCTTACTATTGGGAAAAAAGTAGGGAAGGGCCTTTGTTCTATGAAGTTGGTGTGTAGCAGTGACATTTTCTGGCCAGGGTAGGGAGAGTCCTGAGGAGGGGCCATCTCACTCATGCTGCACGGAGGACCTGCATGGGCTGGTGGTGCCCTCATCTGTCCCAGATTCGCGCCTCATCTCAGCCGGCTGGATGGTGTATGGCTGAGGTTCTTGCTCTCCCTTCCTGCACATTTGCTCTCCCTTGCTGCACATCTTGCTCTCCCTTCACCGCAGTCGGGCAGGTGAAGTCAGGAGTGGCTCTATTCCTGCCAGCCAGCATACCTGCCACACCCCAGCCTGCCTGACGCCCGCCAGGGTCAGCTCCTGCGTGCAGGACGTGACTTACCAATATCTCCCCGAAAATCATATCCGTAAGCTCTCAGGGAAGCTGTGACTCAGCCAATCTGTTGAACTCCCTCTGGAAGCGTTAATCTAATAGAACCTGAAAACAGCTGGCTTTGTCTTGCTGTTCATCTCGGTGTGAAGAACCTGTTGGTTAAGGAGACCAGCACAGATAGGAACATCAGTAGTGATCAATGCAGGTGTGTGGTTGTGTCTGGGGGAACAAGTGGGTGCCACCCATGAGGGGCTCTGAGGTCACGCCTGCCGCCCGGGGAGTGTGCTGCTGCTTCACCGAGGAGGCGGCTTGGGGTGCTCGGTTATCCTTACAGCGGAAATACAGCGCATTTCTCGGGGACAGCAAGCTTGAGAGAAGCATTGACAGGCCCTGCGCAATGGTCCAAGGGTCAAGGACGTGAGGTGAATGGAGGCCATGAGCAACTGTCGGACAGAACCTCTGTGTTGGTTCTCCTCCGCCACCTCGTGCACATCCCAATTTTGGGACAGGCGAGTTTGCGGGATGGTTGAGCTGTGGATATCGAGCAGTTGCAGGAAAAGGAGCTTGAGATGGTCACCATTTGAAGGAAATCTGTGCTCCCCCAGCCCCGCCACATGGCAACTCAGGAGGGAGGCATTGGGCCTCAGTGTGAGCCGCAGAAATGCCTGGCGGAGGCCGTCCCACTGCAGGGGCCCGGGTCTTCCCTGGGGTGAGGTGGTTTAAACTCTAGGGCACCTCTAAAGAACTCCCAATTCCAGTCTGCTGGCAGTGTGGGGACGGAGAGGCCAGGCGTGTGCTCACCCTGAAAGGCCTGCCTGCAAGCTCTGTCATCTCTAGAGTCCCGAAAAGGAGGCCTGCTCACAACACAGTTGTCGGAAGAGCTCTTCTCTGGCTGGGTGCTTTTCTTTTCTCTGGTAAATGCACCGCATTCTACTTGTTTTTGCTTTCGTGCTTTCCAGCCACAAGTGGAACTTCCCCCTCCCCCCAGAGCCGTTCCCACCAGGATGCAGATTACCCGAGCTGTAGTGTGCCAGGGTGTTTCCATCAGAGCAAAGACACCTGGGGCAATTCACAAACCAAGGGGAAAGGCTAATTTTGGCCACCATTTGGAAGGCTTCAGTCCGCGATGGGGTAGACCTGTGGCTTTGGGGCCTCTAGAGGGTGGGGAGAGCCCATAGTGTAGCAAAACCTTTCACTTGTGGCTAGGATGGAGGAGAGGCTGGCCTCCCACTGTCCCCTTCTCACCAGAGTCACGCAAGAGCTCCACTAGGCCTCACCTCTTAAAGTGCCCCCCGCTTCCCAATGGCACCAAACGGGGGACTGAACCTTTAGCACATGGGCCCTTAGGGGACATTTCAGATCCAAACTACAGCAGTCGGACAATAGATTAAAAGATCAGTAGGTAATAGGTAGATGAAAACATTGATGGATGGGTGTCCATGACTCTATAAAGAAAACCTGACGCCAGGATGGCTCTTCATTGCCTGCCAGACTGAGGCTGCCATCGCTGATGACCAGTTTGGCTTTTGATTCTTCTCATCAGAGGCGGCAATGCAGAAAAGAATGATTGTTTCAGGGCTTTTTTTTTTTCTTTTTTTTCCGCCTACAACTTTTTACTTAAATATCTTGATGATTCTTGAGATCAGTGTTTGAAAAGATATTTTTGTGCGGTTGTACAATTTAGCCAAGTGCAACTTTGCTATTAGTGGACAAATCTCTCTAAACGACAAGAACTAGTAACATTTGCCACCCCCTCTCCCACCCCGCCCCTCCACTGTGTCAACCTTGGGAACCTGGTAGGAACTTCACTGCATGGTATTTGTTCAGAAGAACGTGGAAAACTGGGTAAATCAGGAAATGGAGAGAGCCACCAAGTTGACTGTCCTAGGCTGGATCCCAGGCCAGGAAGGTGCTGTGGGGGCCTCGAGCCCTAAAATCTTTGCTCTTCTCAGAGTTGCAGGGCCTGGCTCACCACACTCAGCCTTAGCTGGGAGGCCAGGGACCCAGGACAGAGGCTGGAGACCTTGTTGGGAGATGGGTACTGTGTGGGCTCTTGCTTCATGGCTTGGCCTCTATTTGAGAAAGCAGAGCGGATTCTCCACCTGCATTTGCCATTCCAGCACCTCCCAGTGTCTCTCTTCTCCCAGACACAGGGAGGTTAGGTCAGGTCCTCCCTGGCAGCCAGTGCTGCCCTACTTGGGGTCCTTCTTCTTGGAGGGGGGGGGGTGAGTGTGGGGAAGGGACAGCTAGTGAAGTGTCACTGCCTCGTTCAAAGCAAGTCATCCTTGTAATTTATAGAGTATTCCAAAGGAAAAGAAATTAAAAAGTGTAAAATGGGCAGGGAAGAGAAAGTCTCTCCTCCCCTCCTGCACCTGGTCCTACGTCACCTCCCGTTCTCCCAGAGATGCTCCAGGTGGACAGCTCTGCTGGAGACATGGACCCAGCACATGGTTCTGCATCTTCCCTTTCTACCCAGGGATGTGTCTTAGAGATTATTCCAGATCTACACGGGAGCATCTGCCTCATCCTTTTTAACTGCTGCAAAGCATGATTGAATATACTTTATTGCTCTAATCTGCTAATGGGGGTGAAAGAGAGTTTCCAGGCTTTGCCACTACACTGTGGGCACAAGTGACACATTGCACACATCTATAGATCCACTTGCTTCCTTGGACCGTGCGCTGACTGGTGCATTGCCTGGCACCAGTATTTCTGCAATAATAATGACAACCAGCATTTGTTAAATGTTTACTGTGTCCCAGGCACCATGCTAAGCTCATTACATACATTACTGTTTTATTATATTATTACCTCCATTTTAACCTTTGATAGCTATATAAATAATGTTATTTGCTATATAAAATATAATTAAGTTATATGACATTTATTATACAAAAGTAAATGATGTAATAAATGAATACTGTTTAATAGTATTAATTTGTTCTATTAGTATCTCACCTGGATTTTATAGTGGAGACTGGGTAGTGGTGGAGATGGGATTTGAACCCAGGTTCTCTGGCCCCAAGGTCAAGGGGCTAAATTACCCACTCGGGGCCCCGACTGTGAGCCCCCCACCTGGCCCATCTCCAGAAGAGTGCCGTCGGCATAGATGTCAGTACTTCAGACGTAGTCTTGTCAGATATTTTGAGCACAACTTTTATTTTATTTTTAGTAGAAACAAAACTATTTTCTGGGAGCAGCAAGGAGCAGCAAGAAACAGCACGTGTGACGTTGTCTGCTCCCCCAGTGGAACAGAAGCCCACTAAACCTTTCCCTCCTGACGGGGACAATGCACCACGAGATGACTGTCAGTCTAGCAACCTTTCTGAGCCCAGAGCAAGACGACGTCCGAGCCTCCTGAAACCCACAGTCCCTTTGCCCGGGTTTCTTTGCCCCTTGCAAGATGCACACACCCCTCTGCAAGAAGACAGAGGTGTTGAGATAGAGAAAGGGCTCCCCGAAGGTAAGGAGCAGTTCTCCCTCAACCCCATTTCTGAGAAGACACTTCTGCCCAGGCCCCCGAGTGTCAGAGATGTCCTCATCTTCCTAAGAGCCCACCATTCACATGTAGATGCTCTGCCAGAGCCTGGAGGTGGACATGTTGAGCACGGGCACACAGTAGGTGCTTCATAATTTATCTGTGACGGGTGAATGAGTGAAGAGTTAGGGATTAACTTAGGTTCCAAGTGACATAAAGTTCATTAATTAACATCACCATTTCAACTTCTACAACTCACCCTTGTGTGGGGTAGACCAAAGGGTCTGTCCGTGCCAAGCATTGGTCAGGAAGGGGCCAGTGAATGCCTACTAATCCTCCTTCTACTACCTCAGAGGCTGCCCAACCTGAGGCTCTGAGGAATCAACTCATTTCCTGGCCTCTTCCACAAGGGAAAATCAAAATGGCCCCAGGAAGAGACTGGGACCAGCTCTGAGAGAGAAACCATTCCAATTACTTATGTAAAGTCAGTGGTAGACTCCCGCAAATTAAGGAGAGGGATGAATAATTGAATACCATCCCCCGTCCTTCTATCATTAGTGTGGCAAACATGAGATAGATTAACACACTGTCCTGAAACAGCCCAACTAGATAAATCGTACAGGGCACACCTAACGTGAAGCACAGAATGGGAAAGTTTCTTTTCATTTTGAGCAAAGGCCCTCTAAACACCAGGAGCCAGGAAGTACCTCCACGGCATAATTAGCCGGTCTTGAAGTCTACCTGACTGAATGATGCTCCTCGTGACCAGGGCAGCTGGGAGGGCCTGTGACGTGTCATCATCTTGCCGGCTTAACGAGACACATTAATAACCCACTGGCATTTCTACTTTCCAAATTGTCTTCTGTGTCTAATAGTGTTGAGAATCAGGCGAAAATCCTTCAGTGCCCTCTAAATGGGATTCTGAATCTTCTCTCCTAGGAGATTACACATGCTGTGACTTGGTTGTAAAAATAAAAGAATGTAAGAAGAGCGAGGACCCTACCACGCCTGAGCCACCGCCATTGTCCCCCCAGGTTCCAGAGACCTCTGGACTGTTTGAAGAGGAGCCTGCCAACTCCTTGACCTTGCAGGTGAGGCCTTCATGTATCCAGCCTGTACCCACCAGGGGGAGCCCAGGCCTCTGAGGCTGTGTTCCACTGGGCAGGGCCCCCAACCTTTCTGAGTGTCTACCTCACTGTTTGGGGATATACTGCCACCGACTCTACTGGGTAGAAGTAGGATCAAACACCGGCAACACTGACGGTGACCCCAGCTATGACAAAGGTGCTCCTTTACATAGGTCACTTTATGATCCTCAGCACTCTCAATCCTCAAAAGACCCCTAGCAGGTAGGAGCCCCTAAAAACCCTGTCTTGTGGCGAGGACACTGAGCTTTGGAAGATTATTGCTGAAGTCACGTGGCCGTGAGGTGAATGATGTAATGATCTCATTTGGATCTCTCCTAATTATGAAAGTGGCTCGTGCACATTTTTTAAAGCTATAAAAATTAGGAGGGCAGGGGCTGGAGCTGTGGCTCAGCAATTACGGCGCTTGCCTGGCATGCATGAGTACTCAGGTTCAAACCCCAGCACCACGTACACAACCAAGGGTCTGAGCAATGAAAGTCACATGAAAAACTAAATAAAATTGATTTTTTTCTCTCACTGTCCCTCTCTCTTAAAAAAAAAAAAATTTGAGGGCAAACGACCTCCAACCTGCTGTGGTGCGTTGCACAGCAGCTACCCCTCCAGGCAGGCACGGGGTCTGCAGTGACCCTCGCTGCAAAGTGGACATGGCCTCACGGGTCAGCGCCTACACGCTCTGGATTCACCGTTCACGAGGTGGTCTGTGAGATCTGTGATGCTCATCCGTGCAGGGAGACCCAAGCATTACACGGAGGAACAGAACTACAGCCAGTGCGTGGCTCTTCGTGGCACTTCAGACAGGAGACAACTTAAGCAGACAGTCAGAGACTAGGAAGTTAAGACCAGGAGAGGGCACAGGAAAACACAGGATGCACGCAGCTAAGGGTCACCATGAGATTTTCCGAGCCATCAGGAGCCAACATGTTTGTGTCTACAACTTAAGCAGGCAGTCAGAGACTAGGAAGTTAAGACCAGGAGAGGGCACAGGAAAACACAGGATGCGCGCAGCTAAGGGTCACTATGAGATTTTCCGAGCCATCAGGAGCCAACATGTTTGTGTCTGTCCTCCAGACTGGGTGTGGGGACTCCCAGGCCAGGACTGGAATGGTGGCTCTTAGTTTCTCCAGCAGACTTGTGTGAGTGGCTTCGTGCATGGCATGGAGGGCACAAGGCTGCTGGAGTGGGAAGGAACCGTGACCTTTCCTAGGAGCTCACAGAACTGCTCCGCACAGTAGAGGTTTCCGCCCCACGCTTTGCACCCAGCGTAAGAAGCGGTTTCCTGGGCTGGAGTGGCGGTGGCTCAGTGGTTACGGCGTTTGCCTGGCATGCGGGAGGATGTGCGTTCAAACCCCAGCACCACGTACACAACAGAGTCTCAGAGCAACAAAAGCCACATGAAAAACTAAATAAAATTGATTCTCTCTCTCTTTCTCTCACTGTCCCTCTCTCTTAAAAAAAAAAAAAAAAAGAAGTGGTTTCCTTGAGCCACAGTTGTGGGCTCTCCTGAAAAGGCCTGTTTTCCGCCTGGGAGGATGGATGGCGTGCGTCTGCAGTTCTTAGGCTGCAACTTCCAGCAGGAGCAGTGACTCAGGGCCTGCATCTATCCCCACCTATGCCTTTCTGGAATGTGGGATATCGGGCACTCAGGTTTGAGTCTGCTGGTGACGAGTGACTCGAGAGGGTGGAAGTAAAACAGGCAGGCGATGGACTTCTGCTCTCGGTGCTTGTTACAGCTGGTGCCACTGCAGGGAGGCCCTTGGTGCTGGCCAGAACTGACTGCCAGGACCTGTGTCATCCACACGTCCGTTACCATCCTTATGTGAGGTCCTTGCAGAGAGTTGCGAGGCACTTTTGCCCCATGGCTTTTGGTCCCTGAGTGTGTCACTTGATCGGCTCCTCTTGGCCCAGGTGGATGGATGTGTGGCTTTTTGGTATCATTTATCTTGAAGCATTTTCTTGGTTCCAACCAGGAAGCACTGGAAGCCCATAAACCTCAGTTCATTTCTCGCTCCCAAGAGCGGCTGAGAAGGCTGGAGCACATGGTGCAGCAGCGGAAGGCTCAGCGGAAGGATGAGCCGGCACAGAAGCAGAGCATCCTCCCTGTCCGCGCCAACAAGAAGCAGTTCACCGTTCCCCATCCTCTCAGTGGTGAGTGACAGGTGGCTGAGGGAGGGAGGGGATGGGAGTGGGCGCCCTGGGGATGGCTCCAAACAATGCCGTTGGCATGTGCAGAACCAAGCCTCGGCCTCGGAAAGCCTGTCCTGGGAGTCAGCCCATTTTAAGGGATCACACATGGGCATCTCACTCAGCAGAAAAACCCTGGGACTCAAATGTACCATTCTAACTGGGAAAGAAGCCACGCCACTGTAGGAGCCAGGATAACAAGTTCAAATTCTTGGCTCCTCACTGATGTTTGCAAGAGATCCCCTTTGCCCTTTATAGATTGCAAAACAGATCTCAGGGCGAGAGGTTGACTCCAGCTTGTCTGCATCAACATTCATCATCTTGAAATCCCTTCCCTGCTGTGAGCTCGGAGAAGGGCTGTCCAGCTTGCAGAGCAGTGTGAGGCCGGGGTCAAGCTGCCCTGGGAGGAAGGGCTCTCACCCTCTTGGGGGAGAAGGAGTTATCAGGAACCTTCTCTGGGCAAGGCATCATGTGGGGATCTGGGGACACCACAGTGAGCAGACTGACCTCTGTGCTTTCTTCCTGGAGCTATGAACAGACTATTAAGCAAGAATAACAAGAACAGATGAGCCGGGAGCGGGGGTGCTGGAGCACACACTCTGTGCCTGCCAACCCAAATGTTGAGGTCTGGAGGCCTGAAGAGACCTAAGTTGTGCTCCTCTGTATAAAGGAATGAGATCTGTCTTCCTAGGAAAATGTTCTGGCCCCCAGGAGGTGAAACCATGAGTGTAATTCTAAATAAAAGTCCTCTTTGGAAATGACCATATTCAATAAATTCAGCTTAGCAAACATTACCAAGATCCCATGAGGAGTGTTGGGGACAGAGGAAAAAGGGGTGTTGTAACAGACTTCCTTTTGACCCCCATGGTCCACAGCAGGCTATCTCCTCCCTGCCATCAGAAGGGAGAGTGTCTGGAGGGCCCAGGGAGAGGGACAAATGCATCTTCATCATGCAAAGGAGTTGCAAAACACCTGTCACTCCCTCCCCATGACACTTTCCAGTGGGCTGAGGAATGGAACCCACAGATGGATGTGCAGAGGGTCCCCCCCAGACAGTGGCTATCTCACAGTGTAAGCTTGTGCAGTCACAGGCTAGACCTGTGTTCTCTCCAGGGAGCTGACCAGCCTCCGACTCCACCAGGAGCACCTGGGTTCAGGTGCAGACTTCTCGAGGTGCTACAAGGACCGAATGCCAGCCGCAAGGGGACGTGTCCTGGTTCATAGTGCTGTGTGTCCTGGGCAGGCTGGGCAGTGTTGTCCATGCTTGATGAAAATGGTCAGACCACCAAAAGCTGAGGTCAGCAAACAGCTGATGTTGCTTCTGAGTGTAAATGCTCATTCACACAGCTGATGGCATCTGAGTCTCTTCCTTCTCAGCCAAGTCCCTTCACCCTGTGTGGGAAGGAATGGGAAGCCAGGCAGTAGGAGCCAGGGCAGTGTGGTGCTGGTAGGTGGCTTTCAGTTACTATGACAAAGACACAGCATAAAGCTACTTAAAAAGAGGAAAGATTTATGTTGGCTTACAGTCAGTGGTAGGGTGGTACCATTGCTTTGGGACCTGTGGATGGTGGTACATCACAGCAGGAGCATGCTCACTTCATGGCAGCCAGAAAGGAGACCAGGGCTCTCGGTCCTTTAGAAAGCCCATCTTCAGTCACCTAAAACCTGAAAGGCCACTTTTTAAAGTTTCTGCCCCTTTCCAGTGGCTCCAGCTTGGGGACATTTCAGACCCAAACTACAGCAAGTCCCAGGCTGGGTTCTTTCTCTCCTGGGCCTGGCCCTCCAGCCTGTGTTACACTGCCAGCCACCAGCATCCCGAGTGTCACAAGTGATGTGGCCCTGGTCCTGAGTATTATTTGCTGTAGAATGTTCCACCGGTAGCATGGCTTAAAGTCCTAGAAATGTGTTCTCAGTCTAGAGCCAGAAAGCAACATCGAGCGTCCACAGTTGGTTCCTTCTGGAGGCGAGGAATCACCCATGGCCCTCTCCCAGCTTCCATAGCTCCTGGCCACCTGGCGCCCTTGGCTTGTGTGGTCGTTCCTGTCTTGCCCGTCTTCCCTGCATGTCCAAGTTTCCTCGTCTTGTCCATCAGGCTGGGGACCACTAACCCAGCAAGAGCCCATCTTCATTTGACTACTTCTGCAGACCACGTGTCTAATAGTAAGATCAAAATAAGATTCCAGGCGCCAGGGGACTCGAATGTATCTTTTTGGGGAGGGACAGAGTTCAACTCTCTACATCATCCAACTTTGATGTTTTATCCAAAACAAATATCCTCATAAGTTCTCAATCATAAATGAAAACCTTAAAATTGCACACAATAAAAGGGGATCCCATCCATGCTGTTCACTGCGGTACCTTTTTATACCCCAAATTCCAAGACAGTCCTGGCGACTGGAGGGCTCTCAGGGGGGTGTGGAAGGCACTGGTTTATGGCCATTTCTGCTGTCCCTGAGGTATTTATGTGTTGATGAGAGCTTTACTTTCGTGTGTGCCTGTGTTAGGTCAGATAAATCAGACGACTACTGGAACCGGAGCCTCGTGTGAGCCCAGGCAGGCGAGAGGTGATGTTTAAGGCCCCATTGAACAAGTCCACACTGCACATCTTGTCTTCAGCCTGTCTGCTGGCAAGATGATAAAAGCAAAATGCAGATGTTTCCCTTACATGCTAGATTAGTTAATAAATCACATGCGCGAGCTCTGGCTACTGTGTCGAGGCGTCTGGGAGGAAGACTCATGCTTGCCCTTGACCTGTGCTCATGGCGCAGCCTTGGCTAAGGGACAGGCCTGGGAGGTTCAGGTGGGCACTTCATCACTCTAGAGCCAGGAGAAGCGAGTCCCTGGGTTTGCAAGGATGATTCTGGCCAGGGCAGTGGGCAGGTGGGCTGAAGGATTCTGAGCAGCTCTGAGGCTCAGGGTCAAGCGCTGCGCATGCATGCGTGTTACTGAGGGCTGCAAGTCCCTCTCTGGAAGCAGGGGGGCTTCCGTGAGTAATAGGGACAACTGAGGGACCAGGAAGTCCCATTATAATGGTCCCAGCTACAGTCCCCAGCTCTTGGTGGAAGAGAACTCCCAACTGGCAAAGGTTGAGGAAAGGGGGCAGTCACTGCAAGGTGTGGCTGAGTCCTGGAGAGGAGCCGAGATGGGGGACAGGAGGGCTTTGCCTTCAGCCTCTCACATGACCAGCTCTCCTTCCCAAGCCTGGGCTCTACCTGGGCAGTTCACTAGAAGTACCTGGGGGCCGTAAGCAAGGATCCTCCATAGTTCCTGGGAACCCAAGTGGGCAGGTCACGTTCAAAGTCCAGGCATAGTCTGAGAATTAGAGTGGTTCAGAATTAGCCATGCTGCTACCTCACGCATGGAATCCAGAGTAGGACTGTCTGGGAGCAAGTGTGAAGCTTCTGCATCAGGGCAGCAGGGGTGTGCAGCACCTGTGGGCAGCAGGGGGTACAGTACCTGGGAACCCTAGGCAGCAGGGGTGCAGCACCTGCAGGTGGTAGGGGGCTCAGCGCCTGGGAACCTAGGCAGCAGGGGTTCAGTACCTGTAGGTGGTAGGGGGCTCAGCACCTGGGAACCTAAGCAGCAGAGGTACAGTACCTGGGAACCTAAGGCAGCAGGGGTGCAGCACATGCAGGTGGTAGGGGGCTCAGCACCTGGGAACCTAAGGCAGCAGGGGTGCAGCACCTGGGAACCTAAGCAGCAGAGGTACAGTACCTGGGAACTTAAGCAGCAGGGGTACAGTACCTGGGAACCTAGGCAGCAGGGGCTTAGCACCTGGGAACGTAGGCAGCAGGGGTTCAGTACCTGCAGGTGGTAGGGGGCTTAGCACCTGGGAACCTAGGCAGCAGGGGTACAGTACATATGGGCAGCAGGGGGCTCAGCCCCTGCAGGCAGTGGGGGACTCAGCATCTGTAATCAGTAATTGGCAGCCCTGATAGTAGTTGGGGGCAGCCCTCATCGTCCCATTGACATATTTGTGGCTTCACCCTATACCCACTGCAACTCCTCACACCTTGCCCTAACCATCTCCTGCTGGGATGGGTCCCCAGCTTCAGAGACTCCCTGGATCACACATGCCACCCTGGAAGCAGTCCCTGCCTGACTTTGCTACCCTGCCCCCACCTGGTTGGTGTCATTTGCTGACCTTCCTTAACCTGGGAGCATTAACACTTAGGGCACCCAAACCACCCTCCTCTGTCCCTTCTGCCTGCACCACACCATCCTGCCTGACCTCACAAGCCCTTCACTCACCAGCCTCCATTAAACTCTTACCCCTAGGCCTCTTCCTTTGTTCCCTGTGACACGTGACCTGCCCTGTGCTGACTTTCACTTCTCAACTGAGAGCTTTGCTAGGGTTGAATCATTCCTGCCACCTGTGCTTAATGCTGCAGCCAACTAGAGTCTGTGTGGCCTGGCTACTCTCTCATCCACCTGTTGAGGTCCTCTTCATGGCTCTCCCATGTGCAGAAAACCCATCAAGAGCGTTTCTTCCACAAAGCCCTCCCTGGCTCCCCATGCTCCCTGGCCCCCACCCCCACTACCATTCGATCAGTTATGTTCTTGCAAATTATCTGCCTCTTGCCTTCTTCACTTTGAATTACAGTCTTGTGTGTGTGCTGGGGAAATCTACCTAGATTGGAAGCACTCGTGGGCGCACACCAGGCCAGGTTGCTCTGAGACTCCCCGCTGCATCTAGCCCATCAGACTGAGTTAATCTGAATCGCATTATCCACACTTCCCAAAGGGAGCCACGTCATAGCCATTCAAATCAGACCAGTAGAGGAACAGAATTCTCCAGAAGGCACTGCAAATTTCCACCTCCGGGAGAGCAGCTTTTGCTGATGATTCGTGGCTGGAGCATGTATTAACATTAATTTGCATTCCCAGAACACCTAGCTGGAAATACGACCTGGAAGATAGGAGATGGCAGCAAAAGTCATCGAAGTAATAAAAAATGTGCCGTTCATCACGCAGCAGCCGAGCTGGGGCCATGGCGTCCTTCCGATTGCCTGATCTGATCTCGTGAATGTTTTTCCATAAGACGTTTAAATAAATATTTGTGGTTAGTACTCCCAATATTAATCACAAAGGAATTTCAGAATGTGCTTATCAGATAAAACTAATTTTTATATTTTATCCATCCACAGAGAAAACAGGAAGCTTGTGTTACTTAAATAGCACGTCCCTGATGCGAGGACGTTCCCATACACCATTTCTAGTGCCCTCGGACATCGCAACACTATGTTGCATTTTTAAAAGAAATAAGGGGGGGAAGTCCAATTTATGTGTATTGATTAGAATTAGAATTAAAGAACAAAGAAAAGCGTTAATTTCAATTAAAGTAATGCAAGGTACAAACACAGAATTGCAGAGTAGTAAGGAAAATGTCTACAAGAGATGGCTCTTCCCAGTTGCTTTGATTTTGTTTTCCAAATGAATTCCCTTTATATTCCACAAAGCAGTTAAGTACCTAGTACTCAGGCTATAAATTCACTGGGCCAACAGCATGATGTTTATTAGTCATCCGTAAATCATCGTGTTTTGTAGCTCTCTAAAAGGCAGGTAAGCCCTGGATTGGAGCAAACTCTGACTTTCATAAAGTTCCCCTATCCAACTTGTAAAGGAGGCCACTATTTGATGGTGAGGTGTGTGGTCGGAGTTTAAATTCGTCAAGCACACATTTTGCTTCAGCTATATCCTTATATATCCTTATATATCCTTTATAACTATCCTGAGTTGCTTTCCTCTGCCACACCCTTCACCATGATGTTCTGCCTCACCTCAGACCCAGAGCCATGGAGCGGTCAATCATGGGTTGAAACCTCTGAAACTATGAGCAAAATAAATATTTCCCCCTTTAAGTTATTTTGGTCCAGCTATGAAAAGTTTCCTAACACAATTTCATCCTTGTCCTGGTCTTAGAGGAAAACTTTCAAGTAGTCAATGCTGAGTGTCATGTTCACTTGGGCTTGAAACATCTGACTTTTGTTGTGTTGAGATTCATTTTTTCTATATCTAACTTAATGGATTTTTTTAATCATAAAAGGATGTTGAAATTTGTCAGATTATGGTTTTTGTTCTTTGTTCTGTTAATGTTGCATATTACATTTGTTAATTTGCATGTGTTGAACCATTCTAGTTTCCCAGGGATAAATCACACTTGATCATGGTGAATGATTCTTTTAATGTGCTAATGAATTCAGTTTGCTAGTATTTTGTTGAGGAGTTTTATATTTATGTTCATCAAAGATATATTGCCCTGTAATTTTCTTAGCATGAAGTGATTCTGCCTAGATTTGGTATCATGGTAATGCCGGCCTCATAAAATGAGTTTGGAAGTATTTCCTCCTCTTCAGTTTTTTGGGAAGAGTTTAAGAAGATTATATTAGTTCTTCCTCAAACATTTGATATGTTGTAAAGACCTGAGGTCTTGGGCTCGTTTTTGATGGGAGATTTTTTTTTTTTAAATTTCTGATCCAATACCCTAATGTATGATTGGTCTGTTTTGATTTTCTGTTCTTGGTTCATTTTTGGTAGGGCTTGTCTTTCTAGGAACTTACATAGTTCTTCCAGATCATCCAGTCGGTAGGCATATAGTTGTTCGGAGTGGTCTATTCGAGCCTTTGTTTTTCTGTGGCATCAGTTGTGTCTCTACTCTTTTTTCCTAGTTTCTAACTAAATGTCAATGTTCTTTCTTTTGAAGAACAAGCTCTTGCTTTGTTTGATCTTTTGTACTCTCCTTCTAGTTCTTATTCCATTAATTTCTTCCCTAATCTTTGTTATTTCCTTCCTTCTACTAACTTTGGCTCTAGTTTATTCTTGTTTTTCTGGTTGCTTGAGGTATACTGTTACAGTGATTGAGATCTTCTTTTTTTAGTTTAGGCATTTATTGTTATAAACTTCTCTCTCAGAACTGCATTTGATGCGTACCGTAAGTTTTGGTATGCTATTTCTATCTTTATCTGTCTCAGGAATTTTTAAATTTCCCTTTTGATCTCTTCTTTGACTCATTGGTTATTCTAGAGCATATTATTTAATAGCTACATATTTGTGAACTTTTCCAAAATTCCTCCTGTTATTAATTTTTAGTTTTGTACCATTGTGGTTAAAAAAGATACTTGATATAATTCTAACCTTCTTAAATTTGCCAGGCTTGTTTCGTGGCCTACCATATAATCCATTCTGGAAAATGTTCTGTGTGCCTTTGAGAAGAATGTGTGTTTTGATGCTTTTGGATAAACTGTTCTATACCTGTCTGTTAGCTCCATTCAGGCTAAAAGTGCAGTTCAAGTTCAATGTTTCTTTATTGATTTTCTGTCCAGATGATCTATTAATTGTTGAGAGTGACATATTGAAGTCCCCTACTACTATTCCATTGCTGTCTATATCTCCTTTTAGAGCTGTTATTGACTCAATAAATTTAGATGTTCTGATAGCAGGTGCATGTATGTTTATCAGATTAATTGACCCTTTGTGGTTTTTTTCCAGTTTTTGACTGAAAGTCTATTTTTTCTTATACAGGTATAGCTCCTCCTGCTGCTGTCTTTGGGTTTCCATTTACATGGATTATCTTTCCCATTCCCTTACTTTCAGTTTGCATGTGTTCTTAAAGCTTTAGCCAGACTCTTATAAACAGTATACAGTTGGGTCCTTTTTTTTCTTAATCTATTCTATCCTTTTTAATTAAAGCATTTAATCTGTTACATTCAAGGTAATTATTGCAAAGTAAAGACTTACTACTGCCGTTTTGTTCATTATTTTCCTTTTCTCTTAATTTTGCAGCCCCTTTGTTTCATTCTTTTTCTTGATGTCTTCCTTTGTGATGTGATGATTATTTTTAGTGGTATACATTGATTACTTTCTCTTGTATCTGCAATCGGTTTTTGCATTGTGGTTACCAAGAGTCTTTCGTAAAACAACTTACAAAGGCTGATAACAATTTAACTTTATTGCATACAAAAATTTTATGCTTTTGCTCCTCCTACCTCCCATTTTTTGTTTTTAATGGCACAATTGACATTTTTATTGTGAATCCCTTACATTATATTAGCTAGTTATTTTTAATGGTTTTATTTTTTAACCTAATAGGGATATAAGTTGTTTACCTACCATCTTTACAGTATTATGATTTTTGACTGTGTATATGCTTTCATCAGTGAGTTTTATACTTCCCTATGTTTTTTGTTACTATTAGCATCTTTTTGTTTCAGCTCTGAAAACACTCCCTTTGCCATTTCCTATAAAGTGGGTTGAATGGTAATGAGCTCCCTCCAGTCTTGTTTCTGTGGGAAAGTCTGTATGTCTATTATTTTTGAAGGACTGCTTTGCCGGGTGAAATAGTTTTTCAGCACTTGGAATATATCATCCCATTCTGAGCCTTTAGTGTTTCTACTGAGATATCTGATACTCTTCAGGAGGTCCTCTGATGTAAGGATCTTCTTTTCTCTTGCGGCTTTCAAGATTCTCTTATTGTTGACAGCTTAATCATAATATATCTTAGTAGAGTCTTCTTTTGGTTAAATCTGATTGGAGATCTTTGAGCTTCTGGTACATATATATTTACATCTTTTCCCATTTTTGGGAGGTTTTCAGCTATTATTTATTTAAATAAGCTCTTTGTCAATTTTTTATTTCTCTTCTCTTCCTAAAAATGCAAAATCTTAGCTCTCTTAATTTTTTTTCTGTTCTAACTAGATGTTTTCAAACAACCTGTATTTCAGATCAGATTCTTCTGCTTAAATCAATATGGTCATTGACATTTTCTATTTCATTCATTGTAGTGTTTAGCTTTAGAATTCTGGCTCTCTTATGAGTTCTATCTGTTCAACTTCTCTTTTTACTCATGTATTGTTTTCCTGATTTCACTGAATTGTTTCTCTTGTTCTCTGATAGTTGGCTAAGGTTACCATAAACAATTATTTTGAATTATTTTTCATGCAATTCACAGATCGCTGTTTCTTTGGGATCAGTTTCTGGACAATTAGCACATCCCTCTGGTAGCTTTGTGTCCTTGATTTTTCATGTTGTTTTTTGCCTTGCATTGATGTCTGCATATTTGGCGGAGTAGTCACCTCTTCCAGACTTACAGCTGGCTGTGAAGGCTGGGTGATGTGACAATTCTGGCTCTAGTGAGGGTACAGTGGAACAATCTCTGTATAGCTCTACCATCTGAGTTTGGTAATAGCAAGTACAACAAGTATATTTGTAGCCATTTCTGTGGGTGTCCACAGTGGTAGCAAGACTTATTGGGGTCCTCCTGTTCTCTTTCCCCACTTTAATGAGGAAGTCACAGCCACAAACCTCCTTCTGAGTACTTGTTCTGTTTGTCAGCATGCTTCCAAGGTGGTGATGCTGCCATGGTTCATGACGGAGCCAGTGTCTGAAGCACAGGCTCCTCTGGAAGACTTTGGGGCAGCAGGGACATATGTTTCTAGGTAAAGGCACCTCCACTGCATGTTGGTAATGGCACATACATATTTTTCAGAAAATGTGGAGAAAAAAAATTCCAGGTTCTACTTTTATATACAGATTAAATCCTATCCAAAATGTACAAAAATTATTTTTTTAAAAAAGAAAGAGGACAGTAAGAGGAAAAGAGAGGGGCAATTTTTATTTAGGTTTTCATGTGACTTCTATTCCTCAGACAGTTCGTTGTGTACCTGGTGCTGGGGTTTGACCTCACGCATTCACACATGCCAGGCAAGCATGGTAACCACCGAGCCACCGTTCCAAGCTCCCCAAAAATTTTAAATGAAAATTAGTTCTGTTCATATCCTGATGTTCCCTTCACTTATCCCAATATCCTGCAGCCAAGCACTTGTTGCAGTGCATTCCAGAGAAGCATCACTTTCTTAAGATTCTTTTGAGAAACGTTTTCCACACTGTCTTCTTTTGGACGTTTGCAAACCCACGTTAAAGGCACGTATAAGTCCTATGGTTAAGTAAACTGCTTAAATTCATTTAATCTTATTTTCCCTCAAATTCTTTGACTGTGGAATGCTTGAATCTAATTCTCAAAGTCATTTTAGCAACATTGCTATAGGATTCTTCCCTTACACATCTACCACACTTTGCTAAGGAAAGCCCGGCTGGAGTTTCAGTTTGCCATTTTCTCCTAGAATTCTGGAACTGTGGGAAAGTGGTCTTACTTTTTCCCTGTGGTGCTTTGTTCTAGCAACACCAGAAGGTAATGGTTGAGGGTCCCAGAAGCCCTGGGTGGTATGGTATAGGGCCTATTGCCATCTGTGGCTGGCTTTGCCTCACTGGAAGCTCACCCAGCGAAAGGTCCTGCCCAGAGCTGTCTCCACCTGTCCCCTGCTACCTGCAACAGTGCCACCTGCTGCTGCCTAGTCTTCAGAAATAAGAACCTGTCAGGTTCCCTTTGGGAAGTGCATCACAAATGTCACAATATGAAAAATGTCACAGAAAAAAGAGAATCACATCAGGCAGAGGAAAGCTTGGTTCTGCCACAGGGCTGACAAAATGAGTGCAAGAAGCAAAATGTGCCACAGTAGTAACTTCCTAGCAAAGGCAGAGGCTTGCTGTCCCAGCGCTGCCTTCATGTGCAGCTGCTTCAGGTTATGGTACTGGGGGGCCTTGTGGCTGGGGCGGGGGGGGGCTGATGCTTTGTTGCAGTGGCATGGAGAGGTATTCCAGATTTATCAAGTATAAAATTTGGATCCCAGGTTAAATTTGCATTTTGGAACTACAAGAAATAATTTTTGCATAAATATGTTCCATGCAGTATTTGAGAATACGGATACTATAAAAAGTTTCAGTGCTTTTCTGAAATGCAAATTTAACCTCAAGGCTATGCCACTCAGGGAAGGATGATGGCTTCTCTTGTTCCCTCTGTCAAAGGAACTGGTCCTCAGATGCAGGCAAACATCAAAATCACCTGGAGCGGCGGTGACACAGGCTATTGGCCTATGCTCAGAATTCCCAGTGCAGAGGGCCTGGGGAAGGGGACAGACTTTCATGTGTCCCAAGGTTCCACGTGATGTTGATTGCAGCTGCTTCAGTGACAGGAGGGTCAGAGGAAGCCACACTGATGTTATTATGTGAATACAGAGGGCCCTCTTTGAGAATGGCAAGCTTGCATATTCTGCAAAGAATAAGAAGCCCACAGATTCTAGTAGTGATCAAGCTCAGGCCTCTTCCCTGCTGACATGGAGACCTGACACGAGCTACTTCATCCCGAGACCGGCACTTCCTCAGCTGTAGAGCAGAGAAGGCCTTCACTGGGTCATTGCAAGCCCGAATCAGGAAGCTAGGGGCCAAGGGCAGAGGGGGTGCTTGGGGGGGTATGACAGACGACTTTCATGAGTCCCTCCAAGAACCTTTAAAGCAGGTCTGGTGTCCTCTCCTAGCAGACAAGGAACCAGACCTCAGAGAACTCAGGTAGCTTGTGCCAGGGCATGTGGCACCAGGCAAGCCTAAAGAATTGCTGCACACATCAGGCAAGCATGAGGTCAGCCTACTCGTCCTGACATTGCCTTCATGTAAGCAGGAAGAAGCTGAAGTCCCCACCATTTTGAGTGGGTCATTAAGATGGGAGTCCTTAAATCCTAGGCCCGGAGGAAGCTGCCCCTCTTGCAGCTGGATTCTGTGAAGGTTCAGTGTTCGCGATGCAGAAAATGCTCCTCCGCTTATGTTCCTTGGGGCATGCATCTTTTTGACGACGGACAGGAGCCCTTCACAGGGTTTGTTTGGGGAGCCTTTGGCCCCAGATAGAGATCTGGTTTAGTTTGAGAGTCTCTGATCCTGCCACCACCAGACTGAATGGAGTTCTCACAAGTGGACCTGGCTGCCTCATGGGTCCTGGCTGGACTGCAGTCTGTTAGGAGGTGTGCAGGCCAGGTTCCTCTGCCGTCCCTGGGGCCCCCTGGGGAGCCCATGGAGATCCCGGACCGCTCTGTCCCTCTGGAGGATAGACAGTCTACAGATATAAGAAGTACCTAGTGCTTTTGGTCACAGGATGGAGAGTGGATAGAAGGGACAGGGAGACTGGGCTGGGGAGAAAGAGAGAAAGACCCCATCCTCCAGGCGTCACACAGGCAGAGAGTTGGGCAGGCAGGCAGCTATAAACCAAATCTATACCCACACGGCAGAAGACCCTTAGGGAGCTGGAGAGGTGAGGGGGCTGTGTCAGTGCTTATGGGTCCAAGAGATAAGGTAGGCAGGGTCACGGGGACACCCACTTACCCCCATGGGGTCTGGGTTGCTTCTTCACTGGGCTCCAGCCCCGTTGCCCTTGTCATATCAGAGTTCTTTGAAAGTGAGGTCTGCTGGAGGTGCTGGGCTCCCGTGTTTGTGGTGGCCCGTCTTATTGGCACCGCTTTCTCAGGGACAAGGCCTTCCTCAAATCCATCCTGTAGCTCCCAAGGACCTGTCTTTTCAGGGACAGCACAAAGCAGGATCCTGCTCTCAGGCCTGGGGTGGATCTGTGTGCGCAGGAGGTGAGCCACCTTCCTTACCCGGGACCTCACCCCCCCCCCCCCCCGCAACACCTTGATTTTCAAACTGAGTTTGCAAAAGAAATAGCCTTTTCTGGAGACCCTCTGGGTTAGTTTTCATTTCTTCAGTTTGTACTCCTTCACCAAAAGGGTCGAGAGCCTCCTGCATTTCCAAAATATGACCTCCGCGTCTCTTTTCTGTGTCCCAATGATCAGTTTTATGTAAATGCCAGCACCAGGAGCTTCCACTTCCTGGTCCCTAGACCAAGCTGCTCACCGCTTGTGACTGTCACATGGGGACGGGTGGTGGCACGAGAGCACGCCACAGCAAACAACCCGCACATCTTTAGCACACCTTGTGCCGTGTGAGGGGCTCTGTGTGACTTCGGTAGGGCTATGGAGTCCAAGATGGACCATTCTGCTGCTGCTCTGGCAAGCATCCTGGAGCTCCACCTCAGGAAGCTGAGTAGAGACCGCGCTCAGGGCAGAATCTGAATCTTGGCCCTCGAGTCTCGTACTCGCCCTGGTGGCAGCACAGTCAGGGGCTTATTGCTTTGAAATCACTGTAATGAGCAGCTTTGCCGCCTTAGAACACGTGCCTCTGAGGTCCTCCTAAGGCACAGCCTGTTTGCTTTCTTTCTGGGAGTCTCAGATCTGGGGAGCTGAGACCTGGTGTCCAAACTCAAGCCGTGGCTGGAACTGCTCACTTTGCTCCGGCGGGGGTGTCTTGGTTTTAGAGTTGCTAAGATAGGGGAAGAAGCACCTCTGAAACATTCCAGAGAGCACAGAGTGACTGAAGAAATAGAGCTTCCGGGAGAGAATTATCCTAAGGACTGCGGTGAAGTTGGTTATGTCTTAGGCCGCTGTTCAACAGGAGAATGAGGCTTTGCAGTCAGAGCTGTGGACAGGTTTCCAGGGGAGGAGCAGCAGCGTCGGCCAGGGAACAACCATCCTGCCGCTATCAGATGGTCTTTGCTGCTTTCTGGTGACACTGACAGCTGTCTGAGTGTTAAAGCCACCTGTCCCTGTGTGTGAGCGTGATGCAGGGATTGTAGTCAACGCTGCATGTGTTTATAGAGATGGATGGGATTAGGGTCCTGTGATTTACAACAGCAGTCTCAGCATCTCCAGAATCTAGACACCTGGTTGTTTGTTGACTTTGAAGCAGGTGGAGGCTTAAGGAAGCCTGGCCTTGCCAAATTAAATTAGCAACAGGCCCTGAAGTTTGTATCCAATAATGAACCAGATGTAAGACTTTTTTTTTCCTAGGAAAAAGTTTCCAGAAATGCAGAAATAGGCAACTTCTCTTGGTGATTCGACTGGGGGCCTCCTTCATTTGAATAATAGTAGGAGGTCAATCCAACTGCAGGCGCTTTCCTATCAGGGAATTAATATGGGAAACATTAAGGACAATCCATAGAAGACCCATAAGCAGGCTGACAATTATTCTCTCCAGTCACTTTGATTCTATAAAGGCAGAATTTAGGTTAGAAGGGAATTGCCAGGTGGGATTTCACTGAATATTTGAACACAGTCTGATGGGCAGTTGTCATGACTCTGTCCCCCTCCCCAACCCCACTGGCTGCTGGGGAATCCCTCTTTCGAGTTCTGGATGTCTTGTGCTGTGAAGTATCTCCAGATCCCCCTCCTGCCTGGAGGGCCTGACCTCTCCTCCCCAAGACCACTCCTATCCCTGTGGCTTTGGTCCTGGTGCTAAAAGGTCCTACTTATCTGGCTTTCATCCTGGGCTCTGAGATCTAGGTCCTGTTTATCTCTGTGTCCCTACTGCTTAGCACCAAGGAGATAAAAACCTAGCAATCTTCGAATGAATGTGTTTCTCAACCCAAAACTGGAGCCATCTGGATTCAGCTGTCCAGGGTAGATGAGTCCCATGGTCGCCCTCTGTGCCAAGCTCTGCCACCCGCCACTCCGTCCATGGTCTGAAGAGCACCTGCTATCATCTCTAAGCAGTAGTGACCAGATCTGGTTTAGACTTCACTGGGCTGTCCATCTCTTTGACTCCGAAGACAAACTCTTAACAGGCACGTAAAGCCCCTTAACCAGGTTTGGAAGAGCCAACACGGTGGTTCCCACCCCTGGAGCATGTGAGAATCATCTGGATTTCATGTCCTGGGTTCTGCATTAAAATCCCCAGGTAGCTAGACAGGGAAACCTGGGTGGGGAACCAGGGTGGTCTCTGCTCTCACCTCTGCTCCCTCCCCCACTCACTCTACAGTCACCTTCCTGCAACAGGGTCACTTCTCCTTCTCCCATAGCTGGCTCTTGTGGTCATCTGTGTCTTGGCTTCAAGATGTCCTCCCCTCACTGGGGATAGAGTTGATCAAGTGGTTGTGTGCATGTGTGAATATGCACAAGGAGACACATTCTGCAGAAGTCTTACACACCAACATAAGGAAAGATCTCTCCGAAGGGCCCCAGCCACCCCCTCCTTTCCCCATGTTGCTCCGTCGTGGTCAGGGTTCTGACCTCGTCAAGTGAACCCCACAAAGGCGGGATGGCATCCATCACTCTGCCGCCCAGCATCTGCTGCCAAGGGAGTGCAGGGAGAAGGAAGGGAGAGGAGTCCGTGAGAAATGAATTTGGGGTTGTGGTCCCTGGGGAATGGAGTAGCACTTGTTCAGGGCTCCAGAAACACAGATTCTGCAGCCACGAGTAGGGAGCGTTATCACGAGGTGAGGAGCCTTGTTGTCAGGGCGGGCTGGTGTGAGCTGACACCCAGCTCGGCCACTTGCTCATTCATGTTGTGAACCTGAGCAGGCAGTACGCACCCTTTGAACTCAGTGACCTGGACCCTGAAATGCAAAAACCTCCTGAGCTTGCCACGGGCTGTTTGGAAGATGAGTTGACGCCGTGTAAGCAGGCATCAGTAAGCTGGCAGCGTCATTATAAAGCACCACGTTGGCCACTCGGGTGTGCAGTGGCCTCCCCCCCACCCCTTCCACTGACCCCTCAAAGTGCCCACAGTTGCTCCCCTGGAAGTTGGAGCACTTTTCATTATTTAAAATTTTTTTATTAACGAGTTGCATTATTGTATGATCATAAATGCATATAAAGTAACCATATGATATGCATGTCTTCTTAAACCAAATTACCCCCACATTGCCAACACCCCAGTCTCTTAATTTTTCTCTATTTCACCCCTACAAGTGATATAAATGCTTAGTTTTAAGCTTAGATATAAATGCTTAAATTTTATAATTAAATGATTGCGTAAGTATTATTGGATTCTGGGGGAGGGCGGTATGCTACATTGCTGATTGTTTCCCTAGATCTCTCCCTATCCTTCTCCCCTCCTTGCCCCCCACATATCCCCCCACATCTATAGATCTATAGTTGCCCTAGATTATGTGTTGCTACACCTTTGCTGGCTCTAATCCATGAGTTCCACTGTCTTTTACCCCTTCAGCCCTTCCTCCAGGGAGGCAGACCCTCCCCTGGGCCCCCACCTGCAAAGGCCCTGCTGTTTATCAGTAGGACTCAGAGCTGCTCTGAAACATCAAACCCAAGGGCAGGGTGGAGCCCACCAGATGCAAGCCTGCTGGCTTTGCCCCTGACCTGGGCTGCTTGACCCAAATTTGAACCTGCACAGCAGGCCAAGAAAGGTTCAGAGAACAGTGGAGGGGTCAGATGGCTCATCTTTATTTTCTTCATAGAAATATAACTGAAGCTAAATTGTCACATCAGGTGCTCTAAAGAAATAAACAGAAAAGAAAAAGAAAAAGAAATCCAATTTCCAGAATAAACCATCTGCCATTGAGTTGTGATTATGAAAATTTTACAAATTTAATTTGTGATTTTTTTAGCCATCCGTCTGTCTACATCGAATTCACCCTAATCTTAAGTAGCTCCTGAGGAACTCCAGTCCCGCCTGGGGTCTGTCTTCCTACGAGCTTTCTCCTCGCTTAGACGACATCCTTTCTGGGATTTTCTGGAGAACCTGGTTTCTGCCTGGCCCTGTCTGGAGTGGAGGCTGGGGTGGGACACTGGGAGGCACTTGGGCCTTCTCCATCTAGGCAATGTCACCTCCCCCTGATTTGAGGGTCCCCCCGCTTTTCTAGACACTGGTGACATTTCCCCTTAGTTGGGAATACTCTGATTTTCATTTTTCTGGTTTTCTCCTTTGAGTCTTGTCTTTATAGCTAAGTAATGGGGCCGTAGTGTATGTTGGAATAACTGGGCAGGGTGCAAGCTGGGTCCCATGCTGTTTTCCGTGCTGAGAACCAGGGGTTGTGTTCCCCTCTTTCAGAGAGGAAGGAAGACATCTCTCAGTAGCCCCCTCCCTATCCCACCTTCTTGCATATTCTGGGAAAATCCTGTGTGTCCTCCTGCTGAGACCTCTCAGGTGGTAGGATGAGCGAGGGAGAAAGTCCCGAGAGTGGAGAGATGAATGGAAACACAGCTGGGCCTCCTTGGGAGTGCAGGGAGCCTGCGCCAACTCTGATGATCAGCAAAGATGCTGAGCCACCCGTCTGCTCACTCCAGGTGAAGGCAGTGAGCTGGTAGGTCCAAGTGCTCCAGAAAGCAGAGCAGCTGCTCAGATGCACCCCCTGTCACAATTACCCTGGGCACCTGTGCCACGCCCTTGGGCAGGGCTGAGTCTCTTGGGCATTTCAGAACTGTTTTGTTGCAAAAGGCCCCTTTTTGGTTACTGCAAAAGAGCATATACTATTTTTTAAAAAAGAAACTCAGACCAGGGGCTCAGCAGTTATGGCACTTCCCTGGCCTGCTCAAGGCTGCAGGTTCGAACCCAGAACCATGTACACGATGAAGTGCCAGAGCAATGAAACCCACATGAAGAACTAAATAAAATTGATTCTCTCTCTCTTTCTCAGTCCCTCTCTCTTAAAAAAAAAAAACTCAGACCATTTGTAAGTGTGCCCTCTGTAAACATCACAATGAGTGTAATGCATGCTTGCACCAAAGAATGTTACAGCACCACCATGGCTTTTTGCCACTGTGTGCAATTCTTTTCAAAGGAAACTAGAGGTACAAGACCACAGCATTGCCCACAACTCTTCTGACTTTAGAAAAGTGGGAAGGTGGGCTTCATCTTGCAGAGGCTGAGCAGCCGGGTGGAAGACCACAGGCGTGATGAGGCCTCATGCACTCAAGATGCTCTAGGGGTGGCTGGGAGAGTTCCTTGTTGTCAGGGGCCTTGAAAGCTGAGTGTGGAGATTTTTCTGAGTGGAATGGCTGTGTGCCCTGGCACTTCCCCCAGGAAACCATACCTGCTGCTGCAGGAAGCAGCCAGAGAGCGGCTCTCCTGAAGTAGGTGAGCTGCTAACCTTGCGCTCTGGTCCTCTTCACCCTTTCTCCAGACCAACCCTGCTGGCCCTGGGTGGCCGATGCAGCCATCTATGGTGTCCGAGTCCTGAAGTGTTTGTCACAGCTGGGGCTTAGCAGGACAGTCTCAGGGGATGTACTGAATCCACCGCCATGTGTCCACATAGAAGTACAATATTCTATGCTGTGAAATTAATTCTCTTTCCCTTTTTTTTCCAGATAACTTGTTCAAACCCAAAGAAAGGTGCATTTCAGAGAAGGAGATGCATATGAGATCTAAAAGGTACTTGGTTATGAGGTGACGTGGGAGGGCATTGGGGTAATTTAACTGGCCTGGGCGCTGTCCATGTTTGAGGTCTGAGGTTCCCTTGGCTGTCTTACATGAGCACAGCTGTTGAAGTGCACCGTTGAAGGTCCCTGCTGCTCTTGGAAAAACAGCAGGAAAGTGGTAGGTCTTTGATTCTGGACCAATCCAGTAATTGGTCTCTGAGAGATCCCCAGACGGTGAGCTGGAACTCTGCACCATGTTGCTGTGGGCTGGAGCTGTGTCCCGACACCCCTGAGAGTGATTTTATGGGGAGGAGAGAAGCTGTTTCTCTTGAGGGCTGGACTGTGGTGGAGCAGGAATAAAAGGATCCAGAAGGGAAGCCAGTGGTGCATGGGAGCCAGTGGGTCCCCAGAGGGGCCACAAGCTGCCTTTCCTGGCTCTGGCAGGCTTGGTGGCCCTGCTGCCGGCAAATTCTCCTTGTTCTGCTCTGCTGGTTTTTATCCAAGACTCCCATTAACTCTCACCAACCTGATGCACACGAAAGTGGCCGTTCCTTCTGAGACCTGGTCCCTTAACCAAAATGATACAGCTCAGCATTGTTGGCCAGGTTCACGCGAGTGCAGTCACTAGGGTATCATAAAGTATCTGGCGCTAGGAGGAGCTGCAATAATTAAGTCAAATTGACAGTGCACTTAGAGGCACCATTGAAATAGGAGGAATAACCCCATGTACACTCTGGCCCCAATCTCTGCCTTCACTGTGATTGTGTTGTTTCTGTGATAATTAGGCCACTTTGATCATTCCCAGGGAACGTCTTTGTAATTAAGGAAATCACAGTGAAGAGCAGGTGGACCTGTCCTTTAGAGACCCGATTCACAGCATTCTATCCCGGTGCATAAGGGGCTGCTGGGGTGGAAGTCTTGCTGTTTCAGAAGAGTGCAAAGTTGCACGTACCTTGTGCCAAAAGCTTCCCCTTTACAATCCAACGAAGAAAGAAAACAGCCAGCTCCTCCCCCACCGCATACAGTCCCAAACGCAGAGCCACCGTTACGGGGCCTCGCAATCCAAGCAGTTCAGTTATAGATCAAAGCAGCATTGGTGGCAGGGTATTGCTCTGTCCTTTCACTAAGGAGAGAAGGCCAAGGCTCTAAGAGGGCACGTGACCTAGGCAACACTGCACCCAAGCTGGCTTCCCCAGCTGGTCTCTGGAGGATTCGGCAATCAGGTGCCCCCGTTCTGTCTGGGTGCCGATTCTGAATCACCAGAGCTTTGCCTTCTTTGTGTCCTGTTACGAATCGTACGGTTAAATTATCTTTTCAGTTGAAAAAAAAAAAATAAAACAGTGGAGATGTAGCTGAAGTTCCCTCTTAGCCCACTCTCCTGCTCCCTCTCCACCACCTTCCAGCCCCAGGCCTGTCTTCTTACGCTCTCCCTTGCAGTAGACGTCTCTTTGCTCACGTACAGGCAGGTGATTTTCAGCCGCAGTGGTAGCTCACCACCTTGTCTCTGTAGCTTGCTTTTTGCATGGTGTAACATGTCAGAAGACACGGATCATCTTTCTCATGGTTTGACTCTCTGCAGAGTGTGGCCCACAGGATGGGTGCACCAAGATTTATCTGGGCACCTCTTGCTGAATCAGAATTGACTGAGGGGGGGGACCTGTGAGTTTTTACTTTAAACTCCCGGAGGGCCAGTTTCAGGAGACATTGTGGACCTGAAGATCTTTCTGACCTGAAGGGACCTTTGGGACATGTTAGCTTTTCCTTCTGATTCCTCTATAAGCTTCTTTCCTGGACCTTTCTAGAATCATCCTTGATGTATCCATTCAGCCATGATGTGGCTGGCTGACTGCCAGGCACCATCAGCACAAGTGTGCCCCAACTTTTGAGCAGCTTCATGCTGTGTAGTTGGGTGTGCGCTGTGTAGAGGATAAAGTTCGAAGGGGCTGAGGTCCAAGTGCCAGCCCACCATGAGCCCACGGTGGGGCCTCACCAGGTCTCCCTGGAGCTCGGGCTGCTCACTTTGAAACAGTGGGACACTACATGCCTTCTCCAGCTGCTGTGTGGATTGAGTTCATCCATGTCAAGAAATCAGCTGGGTGCCCCATAACTAAGATGTCACCTGCTGACTGCTCTCATTGTTATTTCTGTACTTTGTTTTATGGTTTTAATGATGGAACAGATTTCACTGGGCTTTCAAAGATGAGAGAAAATGAAAAAGAAATGTTTTAACTGAGTTCAGTGTGTATGGCAACCCGGGAACTCAGGCTGTGGTGGCCCTGCTGGTTGGGGGTTCTAGCAGAAATGTTGGCGTGGGTGCTTGAAGAGTTTCTGTTACAGAGTCCCTTGAGCCAGGTCTATGCCTCGGAAACTCCTACTTGTACATCAAGACAGGATGTATTTGGAAACAGCTTAATTAGATATGCAGTAGCTGAAGAAGAAGCACACACGCATTTTGGCATGTTTTGTTCCAGCATTGTGATTCCTTCTGTCTGACTGTTGCTCCTTTCCTAAGTCACAAGAAGGCAAAAATTGGGTGGCAAAAACAAAAAAACAAAGTGGTATCTGGGGGCAAGGTTATGTAGCACTCAGAATGGCAAAGCAGGAGGTTTAGAATCCCTCATTTTACAAGTTGTTAATTATCACCGAAGAGGGAGGGACAGGGAAAGTGACTTCCAAGGAGACTCCTGGCCTCTCCAGCTTGCCCGTTGCACTGGCTCTGCAAGTTCAGGGATGAGGTGCTGTCCCCCGTGTGGGCTGTTCCAGGGTCAGTGGGGAAGCCCCTGGTGTTGGCATCTCCTGCGTGCCTGCTCTTTCTCTGAAATGCTGGTGGCGACTGAGAGGGCAGGATGCTCCCTCCGCCATTCAGAACGTTCTCTGCGTCTGTTTCAGAATCTATAATAACTTGCCAGAAGTTAAGAAGAAAAAAGAAGAACAAAAGAAAAGGGTGATCTTACAAAGTAACAGACTCCGTGCTGAAGTTTTCAAAAAGGTAATGGCTGGTGCCAGCAGGTGTGAGGCGTGTGGCCCAGACTGCTGCCGTGCCCCTGACACTTCTGTCTCCCCACCTCTGCAGCAGTTACTGGACCAGCTCCTTCAGAGGAACGCAGT
Organism: Aplodontia rufa; assembly: GCA_004027875.1. Classification (NCBI taxonomy): domain Eukaryota; kingdom Metazoa; phylum Chordata; class Mammalia; order Rodentia; family Aplodontiidae; genus Aplodontia; species Aplodontia rufa. Next base: position 48,120 of record PVKS010004961.1, read on the forward strand.
CTGACCCCGGCTGCCCTGCTGACCAGTCCCTGGACCTGGAAGTCTCAAACCTGGATAAGCCATTAAACCTAGCATTACCTTCCTGACATGAAAACACCTATTTTACTTTTGATTTATTATTTTTTTCCATAAAGGAAAGAATCACTTCCTGAATGACCCAAGCAGGCAATATGCCTTGGGGAAACAGCTCAACAGCCTTGCAGGGAAATCAGCTCCAGTCCCCTTCGTTTCTGCTTTGGACTCGTCTGAATTTTACCTTTTGCTGCCATCCCCACCCCAGCAGGGAGGCCTGTACATGCAAGTGTGCTTCGTCTCTGGGGGATTTTTTAACGTAAAATTTTCTGGGAAGAAAATCCATCCCTTTTTATTTACGAATCCCAATGTCTGCCAGTTCTTGTAAACTCCAAAATGTGGGTGGTTGCAACGTGTTTTAAAATGTGCAACCCTAATGCCCAAGGCTGACTTTACAAATGAGCAGGTACAGAGGTTGCAGAAGACCATGCCTTTCCTTCGGCTGCCCCACCCACTCACAGCACCCTTGCTTAGGGGGATTCTGATTCCCTGGAAGCTCTGAGGGCAGAATGGGCTGGTCAATGTGCAGGAACGTCTGTGTTTTCTGCACACACATGTCCCTGCACACGCACCCCTCCCCCTCCTTGTTAAGATGGCCTAACAACTCCAACTCTGCTATGTGTTTTTCCAGATGCCTACAATGTCCAGTATTTATAAATGTATTTGGGAAGTTAAGAAAAACTAGTTTTTACAGCAATAAAATGAAATAAATGCAATTATTAAAAAAAAAACCCTAATTCTCTCATTTGTATTCTGATCTGGATTGGACAGTGGTGATAGATAATGCTTGGTAGCAATTGTCACCATGGCCCCCAGGGTGCCACTGTCGTCCTCAGTTTTGAGGATGAAGCAGGAGTTCTGGTGACACCTCTGTCCTTTCTTTCCCTATGGCACCACTGGGCACACACCCGCTTTCTCTGGAATGCATTCCGTTCCCTGTCTGCTGCCAGCTTCTTCCAAAACTCCACCTGAGGGTTCCCTCCTGCTGTGCCCTCCCTGCCCTGCCACCTCACTTGACCCCCGTTCTCGGAGCCCAGCAGCTGGTCTGCAGCGGGGCAGGGGTATGAGTCGGGTCAAGGCAGGAGAGAACCACTTGGCAATTTGAGGAAGTTTAATGCACTTATTAAGCATTCAGAACCTGGGACAGTGAGGACTGAAGACACTCTGAAGAACACAGGGGGGAACAGCAGATGCCAGGAGAAGAGCTACCTCTAGAAGTGTCCCCTCCGGCCCTGGGTGACAGGGAATAGTGTGGTTCAGCAGAAAACAGAGAAGTTTCTGTGCTGCCATGTAGAGGGAACTGGTTGAAAATCCACCCTCTGGACCTTGCCAAAAAGCTGCCCTCTGGGGTACACAAGGAGTTGTCTCCTCTGTGGCCACCTGCTGCAACATGAGCTCAGGAAGGCCACTGAGTGTGCTCTGCAGGGCCCTAGATGAGCAAAGCTGGGACCCAGGAAGCTGCACTGTTCTCCCCTGGAGAGTGTCTCTAGCGCCCCCTACTGATAGATATTGCCTTTGTGCCAATGGAGAAAGGTCATTCCAAGGGCCTGGATCCATTTTCAAAGAGCAGCAGGCCAAAGGGGTGAACTTGGAGGTGACAGAACACAATGGAGTAAGTCACTTAATCTTGCTGCAGTTTCCTCAGCTGCCGGATGCAGAGAATTATGGTGCTTCCTGCCCGGTGTTGCTATGGAAACAGTGCGTCAAGGTGAGTGGAGTGTGTGGAAGGATGCCTGGCCCAAGAGCACACCTGTGAGTGTTGCCCATCACAGACAGAGGTGGGAGGAGCAGCAAGCGGCCGTGCCCTGCTCACCTCCAGAGCCCGTGTCCTGGTGGCATGGTGCTCCAGAAGGCCACTGAGCTCTCCAGCGTTGCTGTAGCCAAACCCTCCCTGGTGCCCTTCTCACCTTGGGACCATTTCAGCAAGCGCACTGCAAGGTCAGCTCCTGTTTCCTGAAGCTATTAGGCCCTCCCTGGCTGCTATACTAAGTTTAGTTACCTCTTCAGTGCTTTTCTAAAGAAATGTTTGAAGTCCACGACATTGAAGGGCAATCTTTCTTAGCTAGTGTGGCCAGCACACCTTTTCTTCCTGTGTTGAGTACCTTCAGAGAGTTTCCAGAGCTTTTCCTAGCCATTTAAACTCAGGGCCCAACCGCTTCTAGACTGTCATGGGATGCTGTCCAAGAAACGGATCTATGTCAGCTAACTTTGGAAAAAGAAAACTTGGAGCCAGCTTTGAAAGGATCCCTAAAGAGCTTGCCCTCCTTGCAAACCTGATGCTCTAAAGTCTAAAGAACAATGCAGGTCACTGAGATTAGATCCACTGTGCTTCTGGGGACAGTCCTTACCTAAGTGCCTGAGGTGGAGACTGGAGCCGGAAGGCATGTCTGGTTTGAACTGGTCTTGCCTCTCCATAGCCAGTTTTAGGACAGGCTAGAAATAAAATTTGGTTTCCTGTTGAACTGACTTCTTCCTATGGCTTTTTAATGTTCAAAAGTGAATTTTAGATACCAGCGTGTCTTTTCTGTTGTAATAAGGTTATAAAAGAAATATAATAATATAAAAATGTTGTAATTTTGAAATAAAAGCCTGGGGAATCAAAAACAGCCATCCCTTCTATTTCTCTTAGGAATTGGTCGCTGTTTGCTGGATTCTGGAAAGAGATTTTGAGGATTTTGAAAATTCTAAATAGAATTTACCATTGTAACATCAGTAAATAAATTCTGTTCCAGAATTAATTTATTTCCATCTGAGTACGTTTGGTTTTAGCACAGAAACAGTTCCTCTACGATGCAGCAGGTAGCAGGAGTTAAATAAACTTTTAGCTAAGGTGCCTGCGCTTGAACAAAGCCAGATTTGGAATCATGGGGATGTCCTGATGGTGACAGCACCGGGCTGTCTCACTGTGGTCTCCATGGCTTCAGGACGAAGCAGAAATTCCTATTTTGGTTATGTGTCCCCTCTGCCAGCTGGTAATGGAATAATGGAAAAACAATCGCTTAGGTTTTGCCGCCAGTGTCTCCTGCCAGCCAAACTTCCTGGAAGTTGTGTGCGTCCCGGGTGAGTCAGCAGATGCTTGCTCAGACGGAACAAGGCTCTTTGAAAGAACTATTTGTGAAACAGGCAGTCGTGGGAGAGAGCTTGAAAAATCGATGTCTCATGAAGTTCTCCCCTTTCAACACTTGCTGGTGAAAAAAAAATTGCCGGCAATGGAGCTAACCTCCAAGCACATCAAATGATCAACAGTCTGAGTATGAGGCACGTTAGATCCAGGCCAACAAGAGACGGGGGAAGGGGACAGGATGTGGCTGCCCAGTTACGAAGTCACTTGACCATGGAGTTCTGGGTTAAGGAGACAAGAATGTGATAGAAAAATGATCCGCTGTGGGTTTGGGAAGGGGCATTTGCACGCTCGCTGAGAGCAAAGGAAACGAGCTGTTTAATGAGGAGAATGGGCCCATCAGCAGCTGGTTGCACATGATGGGGTGCATCGACTTCGCGCGCTCATCAATACCTGCTAATTGCCCCTGAGCGTCCGGCTCTGCGGGAGCATCTTGGATTGGGCTGTCGCTGGCTGAATCGGTCTGCTGCAGGGACTGGATCATTCTGGAAATCCCTCCAGGCACCCCCCTTGTGTGTCCCACACTGCTGGGACATTTCCGGGCTCCGGCAGCTGAGCAGGCTGTCCTGCGGATTCTGCGGCCCCCCTTCTCGCAGACTCAGCGGTCTGCCTGGGAGTGGCAGATGTTTTAGCCACGTGGAACACAGCAACAACTTTGGCAGGACTCCCAGAGGATCCAGGGCCTTTCCTCAAGTCCTGCAGGTCGCCTCAGGCACAGGTCTGATCCTGAGACGCCAGGTGGCAGCCTCAGGTGGCTGGCTGGGTGGGCATGGAGGGGGAGTGGGCATTGAAGTCCTTGCACTGGGCTGCTCTGAGCACGTTCCTGCACACATTGATGCTGGAGAGGTGACGCCAATCCTCGGCCCTTCTCTCAGATCTTAGCACATCAGGAGCTGGGAGGGGGCGGGGAATGAGGGGCCTCGCTTGCCTCTGGATCTTCAAAGAGCACTGCTTTATTATCAACCTTTGAAAGGGAAGACAGAGAAGCTGGGGATCCATATGCATATATATATATATATAGAGAGAGAGAGAGAGAGAGAGAGAGAATATCTCTAGGTCATTTTTATTAACACTGAGAGTGAACATAAGTGTCCTTTGGAGCATGCTTCTGTCTCAACAGCCTTACTTCCCGACATGCCTGTGAGGGTGCCACAGCTGACAGTGATATCCAGGGAGGGATCACAGCTGTCACCCCTGCTCACCACGTGTGGGGAGTGTCCCTCATGGAGGCCAGCGGGCCTCTTCTTACCTGTCCCGTGAATGATGAGAGGCACACGGGACACCACTGCCCACTTTACATAAGCCCATGCCTGTGAGTTAGAGCCACATGGTTCCTCCGGCCTTGTGGACACCAAGTGATTCTTGATGACAGCCGCTCGACAGGTCCGCAGCCAAGTATGTGCTTCACATTAAAAGCTGCTGAGTGCACACTTAGGGTCTTTGTTTAAAAACATACCAGAAAGCCAATTAGGCCAGATTTAATTATTATATGCTGACATGATTATGCCAGGCCTTGCTTTCTTAGCTGAAATATTTGTTGAATCAAAATGACAAAATAACTTAGGATATTTCTCTAGGATTTTTTTTTTGGTAGCCTGTAGTATTTCATTGTCAAGGCTGAGCATGGCTCGTTACAATGGATAATAGTTTTGCATAGATTAAACTGGGATGTGTGAATGTCAATGTTTCTAGGATGGAAGGCTTGAGTTAGATGGTGAAAAACGTTTGTGTTAAAGCATTTGCTTCATATTTAGGTGTTTCAACCCTGATTCTTTTTTTGGATACCAGGGATTGAACCCAGGGGTGCCTAACCACTGAGCCACATCCCCAGCCCTATTTATTTTTTATTGAGACAGGATCTTGTTAAGTTGCTTAGGGCCTCACTAATTTTGCTCAGTCTGGCCTCTGACTCACAATCTTCTGCCTCAGCCCCCCGAGCCAGTGGGATTTCAGGTGTGCACCACTCTCAAATTAGCAGTGGAGTAGGACTTGGCCTCCACCACCACCCTGACACATGAAGAGGCTTCTGGCTGACTGAAGGTGAGCCACCTCTAAATAGAGGAGAAAGCCTGAACAGAGAGTGCAGAACCCAGAGCACAGTCCAAATCCAGTGCCCGTGGTGTCCAGAGTCCTCTCTCCAAGGCCATCAGTCATCTGGACTTAGTTTTCCGCTTCATCGCTGCTTTTGTCTCTATTCTCTCTCCATCTGAGAAGGCACGGGGTGCTCAAGTTCTCTCCCCAAAGGCAGCAGACAGGGAGATGCTCTGCTAGCTCAGAAAATAAATTACTCAGAAGCACATCTAAGAGAGGAGAAAGGCATCTCTCTTCTTTCGGTCCTGGGAATTGAACCCAGGGGTGCTTTATACTGAGCTCCATCCCCGGCCCTTTTTATTTTTTATTTTGAGATGGGGCCTCGCTAAGTTGCTTGGACTTGGAGCTCTCCGGGCCCAGCCACCTGAGTCGCTGGGATGGCAGGTGTGCAGCGCTGTGCACAGCTGAGAAAGCCTTCTTCTGGGCACACCCGTAAGTACGTGCTGTTCAGACACCCAGGCAAGCGCTCCACAGTAGACGCTGGGGCGCAGACTGCAGGCTGAGCAGGGTAAGGGAAGAGGTAGGTGCCGTCAGCAGCCACCCTCCAGGCCACGTACTGAAAACTTCCCAGACAAGGTCCCATCAAGTATTGGTCCCAAGTGCTCTGTGATACTAAGACGTGAAGTTCATCACTTGCTCTTCCTTCCGTGGAGTACACACAGTTCCCTCAACTCTGCGTTATCAATGACCACAGAACATTAACTTCCTCTGGAGATGTGGTGTTAGTCTTTGCAGTGCGCTCGTTGGTTTTCTCCAGACACTATTTAGAATCCTGCGCGGCTTTCTCTCAGTGTGAGACAGGTCTACCAAAGTCCTCTGTGACAGTCCCGGAAAGGTGATAATCCTGCAGGCAAGGAGTCAACTCAGAAGCAAGAATTCTACCCAGAAAGCAAGATTTCAAATCAAAGATTGCTGCTTACACAGCACCAAGGCGCTACGCCTCTTCGTGCTTTTAGAAATGCCCTAGACTGTTTTATTTTGTGGGTGGGCATTTTCTTAAAATCTCAAGTCCAGGAACCACAGGAGACCCACCAGGACGGGCGTTCTTATTGTCTCCAAACTATGAGCTTAAAACACCAGCAAGCACCTGCGATGACCCCACCTGTTACTGACTCCGCCTGTCACTGGCAGCTTGAGCACACTGCTGTCGCCTTAAACCAGCTCTGGCTCTGGTGCTGGCAGGCAAATCCTAAGCTGCCAGCGGTGGACACTTCTCAAGTCATGGACATCAGAAAGTGAACACCGTAGTTCGAACTCTGAAGGGCAAGAGGAGGGTGCGGACCTTGGCTTCGTCTGGCCCTGTTATGAGATGCCCAGACTCTGGAAGAAGCCCCCCACTAATGGCTGGGGGATACTGTCCCAGGAGGAGCAGCTTCCATGTGGCAATTGAATACATTTAGGATGTTGCCTCTTGACTTCTCATTTGGCAAGTAATTTTCAAAAGCCATTAGGCCGTACAGGGCTTTCAGTGTCCCTCATTCGAGTCAACAGCAGCATGTTTGACTGAGCTCCTCCTGCTTAGTACGCTGCGCTCGTGGCACCCAGGACATCTGAGGGGGGCTGGGCAAAAGATTAAAGTCACTGGGAGAAAGTATATAGATAAGTAGAAGATATGGAAGATGAAACCATCGCAAAGGAAAGAATGAAAGGGCGTTTCTACAATGAACTGTAGCGGACAGAAAAAGGAAATGGAAGGCAGGAAGGAAGGAAGGGCAGGCAGAAAGAGACGTAACAGACTAGTGAGCATAGATTTGATTTTACAAAAATGAGAAACTGCCTGCTTGCTCTGAATGCATCCCTCACCCCCCAAAACTCATGTTGAAACTTCATCACGTTGCTGCGGATGTGATCATATGAAGAGATGGGGGATTTGGGGTGCAGTTTAGTCACGGGGCAGAGCCCTCCTGCATGGGACCAGGGACTCATGAGAGAGGCCTTGGGGAGCCGCCCTGGGCTCTGCCAGGTGCGGACTGAGCAAGGGCTCTGTCCATGAAGAAGCACGCAGCCCTCCAGGGACACCAGGTCTGCTGGTGCCTTGACCTTGGACTTGCAGCCTGCAGAAAGGAGAGTGAGCTTCCTTCATAGATTACCAGTCTAAGCCACTTCACTTCGCAGCCCAAACGGACTGAGGCACTGCTGAACGTCAAAAGACACTGTCAACAAATTAAAGGACAAATAGAAAACTAAAACATTTGAAGCTGTGTGACAAAGAGATCCCTTATAAAGCCTTCATGAGGCTCAAGATTGAAGAATATTTCACAGAAATAAAACATAAATGACAACAGACACAGGAATGCTCAGCCCGGCTGGTATTGGGAGAACTGCAATTAAAATAATAAGGAAATATTTAAGCGATCGAATTTCCCTTTCCCATCTCCATCTCTCTCCCTCTCTCTCTCTCTCTCTCTCTCTCTCTCTCTTAGATTTAAAGGGAACTCTTGCAAGAAACCTGGGGAACACTGCTTGGGGTGTGGTTCTTGCCCCACTTCCTGCCCTGTTTTTGGGTCTCTGCTCCGGCCCAGCCCTTCCTAGCCAGCCCTGCACTTCTCTGCCCTGCTCACCAGCAGGCACCTGGAACCCACAATGCCACAGCAAAGGGAGGTCCCCAAATGAGGAGCCAGACTCAGGGCCTGGAAGAGAAGATGCCCACCCACCAACAAGAGGAAAGAGAGGGAAATCACTGCAGAGCCAGTGTGCAGGGGCAGCCCTGGGCTCTCCTGTGGCAGGTGGTGCCTCCTGCTGCTGGAAGCCTCCAGGTCCCCCGAGCCTGCATCCTGAGGGCCTCATCCAAGCTGCTTGATCCGGGCTCTGTGTGTGGCAATTGAACACGCAGGGCTACTGGGTCACCAGGGGAAGAGTGGTAGAACCCACTGGGCCCTTGGCAAATGCTAGCAACTTTTTAGATGGGAGCGCCTCTCAACCCACAGTTGCTAGTCATTGTATCGGAGGACCACGTCCAGGGACACTTGTGGTGATATTGCTTTTATCAGTGAAAAATTGGAAGCTACTCAGAAGTTCCAGAGCAAAGAGATGTTTATATTGTAGGAGGGTGTACCAAGGCCCTGGCAATACCTTGACCAGGGCAACACCTGCTGCCCAGAGTGAAATGATGTGAACCCTAGGTTGGCAGAAAGCAATGCTTTTATGCAGAGGAAATCCCCTGAAAATACATCAGGGTTTTATTTTGCAATAATATTGCATTTATACGTTGGTTTAGAAGAGTAATAGCACACATGGCTGGCGTGGTGGCTCAGCGGTTATGCGTTTGCCTGGCATGTACAAGAACACGGGTTTGAACCCCAGCACTATACACACAATGAAGTGTTAGAGCAATGAAAACCACATGAAAAACTAAAATGGATTCTCTCTTTCTCTAGCTCTCTCACTATCCCCCTCTCTCAAAAAAAACAAAACAAAACACAGAGCTATATCAGCAGCTCAAGGATTAAATCACTTAGCTGACATGTGCAAGGACCCGGGTACAAATCCCAGCACCACATACACAATGAGGTATGGGAGCAATGAAAGCCACATGGAAAACTAAATAAAGTTGATTCTGTCTTTCTCTCTCTCTCTTCAAAAAAAAAAAAATTACGGAGGAGACATGAGTTTGGGGAATGGATGAAGGGGGTACAGCCTGGTCTACGACTGACCTCAACTTAATATCTCACTATGTCAATATCGACGTATGCATGATTATGTAGCAGCAATTTCCTCCAATATGTAAGACTATGTCAAACTAATAAAAAAAATAGCACAAAGAATTCCCCTGCATCGTCACCGAGGCTGAACAACTGACATTCTGCTTCTCGCGCTGCATAGTTCTGCATCCGTGCAGACACAGACATGCACACGAGACGCATCTCACCCTGGTGCAGCGGTGGCCTTCCTTGAGATGTACGACGCCATGTTTGCCAACCTTCTTGCTGGAGTCCAGGATGGGTGCTAGGATTGAGGCCCTTACTCCTGAGCAGGCAGGAGATCAGCCCTTGGCCTCCAGGGAGCAGAATCTGACTAGGTCACATGGCTCTAGTGGAGGCCTGTCTAGGACAAGACAGAATTGATCCTCTCTAATACGACGTGACAAATACGCACACACCCTCCTAAGATGAACTTGACCGTGGCTGTTGAAGAGGAAAGGAGTCTGTGAAAGCAGCTGTATTCTCCATGTCGAGTGCTCAGCTGTAGCAGGAGACCGTCCTCGGGGACGTCTCGTCATAAGCTTGGACAGGAAAGATTTAGAGATGGCAGGCCTTGCCAGGATGTGCAAAAGAGCCCTGTATGTCTGTGTCAGGCCCAAGGGGTGAGCCAGCAGAAGGCAGCAGGAGACACCCAGTCCAGGAACGAACCTTCAAGTGCAAGTTTAAAATCCGTTTCGCTTGTACCAAATTAGATCCACAAGGAAGTGACATTTTAAGGGTTCCAGCCATGTGGGAATAACAAAGACAGCCATTATGTTGGAAACAGCAGCTGCGCCTTCATGTCTTAAAGGGCAGCAGACAGAGTGCCCAGGTGGAATTAGGTTGGATTAGGAGGAGATTCAGGCTCTGGACTGCAGACAGTGCGGCCCCAGAGAGCGCGAGGCCTACTGCCTCTCCGCTAGCTCATCGCCGGATCTGGAGGCTCAAGTGGGGGTTCCCCAGTTATTCTGGGATATGCCGTCTGAGTAAATGTGAGCTGAGAGCGTTTCTGTGCCCATCTTCTGCTTTGGAAAAGGAAAAGTTTAAAAATAATAAAAGGTGGCTTCCAGGGGCTGAAGGGACTTCGAGGACAGCTCAAAGAGATGGGTGTCATGTCTGTGTCCCCTGCTTCCCCATCTGCTGCCCATTTAAGTAGCCACTTAAAATTCAAGTTCCAAAGAAAACCCAGAGCAGAGAACGCCCTGGAGTTCACAGTCCCAGCATGTTCAAGGCTGGCACGTCCCACCCGATGTGGGTGACGTCTGCTGCATTGCTTCTATGTTGGCATAATTAAGTGTTTGTATTCTACGTCTGCCAACTCCTGCCCTGCCACAGGTGGTGTCAGAAGGTGAAGGTGACCTCCACTCCTGCCTGGACAGCATCGCTGTTGGGATGCGGCTGCTGGCTTCCAGGAGAGGAGATGGTAGCCTTTGAAGAGGGAAGTTGTAAGTCATCGTCACGAAGGAGTCTCCTAAAGGAACCAGTGAGCAGACCCAGGTAGGATGGTCTCCAGGTCTAGCCACAAACTGTCCTTGTCATCCCACTGGCTCTGCCTGGACTGCACACAGCGTCCTCCCCTCTGAACACCTGCTTTCTTCAAGCCCTCTCCTCTTCCAGGAAGTGGTCCTGCCTGGCCCCTGCCACCAAGTTCCCATACCCCTTGTGACCTCTATGTAAACACTTGTGTGACCTGATTCAAATCCTCTTTTCAGAAACAGGAAAGGCAATTTATTGGCATGGGAAACTGTCCATATCTGTCCATAAAAAGCAAAATGATGTCCATCCTAAGAAACATGTCCAGTAAACCTGACTGGGTGCGGGTGGTGGAGTTGGTGACAGTGTGAATTAATCATGACCTGGAGGCACAGCGAGCGTATGGATGTGATTAGCTTCATTCTTTGAATGTTTGTCAGGACGACCGTCCTTGTTCTCTGTTGCTGCTGTAACCACACCGTTTTAGAGGTGGATCATTCTGTGAGCCCGGAATCTGGCAGGGCCTCCCTGGGGAGCACTTTGGTGTCAGTGGGGTGGGCTGTGCTGCTTCCTGTGGCTGGGACGGTTCTCCTTCTGAGCTCCTCCAGGTTGTGGGCAGATTCTGCTCTTGAGTGGCAGTACCCTTGATCTCTGCTCCTTGCTGGATGTCTGTGAAGGCCACATTGGCCTCCCAGAGGCCCCTCCCTACCCTGGGTTCCTGGCTCCTGCTCCACCCCTGTGAAGCCAGCAATGGTGCATTGAGTCCTGAAATCTCCACGCATCTGTTCATTGCTCTGCCTCCCTGTTCTGATTTTTTTTTTCTTTTTTGGTACTGGGAATTGAACCCAGGGGCACACAAACAGTGAGCCACATACATCCTCAACCCTGTTCATTTATTTATTTATTTTTTATTGTTTTTATTTTGAGAGAGTCTTGCTAAGTTGCTTAGGGCCTTGCTATGTGGCTGAGGCTGGTTTTAAACTTGAGATCCTCCTGCCTCAGTCTCCAGAGCTGCTGGGATTATAGATGTGTGCCACCATGCCGGGTCCCTGCTCTGTTTTTAGGGCCATCAGCCCCTCCTGGTTAATCCAATATTCCTCTCTGTTTTAAGGCCAGCATCTTAACTCCACTGCCCCCTCAATTCCCTGCTGCCTTGTACAGGACACATTGGCAGGCATAGCACCAGGGGACCTGATCATGGGGACCTGACCCTTGCCTACCACAGGCATTTACTTTTAATTAATGAGAAAAAAATCATCGAGAAAGAGGCCGATTTAAGTGAGGTCAAGGAATACCAACCAACTTTTGACCTTTAGAAAATAATTACATAGTCAATTGTGGCTAAGAATGGCTCACCACTTCTGTGAACCTCTAATTTTCTTCGGAGCACTGGCTCTTGCAGCTCTCAACCAAAGTTTCAAAACTGTAGGCAAAAAGTTTCTTTTCTTTTTCTTTTTGAATAAAATTTTGTTTTCTCATTTCGACTGTTGTATGTGTTTTCCCACATGGACACAGCTTGCCATCCCTGCAGTGCAGCCACTCCCTCTCCATGCCACCAGTCCTATTTCAGCAGCTGACTTGCTCTGGCCAATAGCTGTGAGCAAACATGGTGCAGGCAGAAGCCTGAAAAGAGCTGTTATCCAAGGACTTGGCCCTTCTGCTCCTGAACCCCTAAGGCCACCATGTGATGAGGCCTGGCCCCTGGGAAAACAGATAGTAGGGTGTAGAGACACCTGTCCTCAAGTCAACTCACCGGCCAGCCACCCACAATGACAGCCTTGGCCTCGCTAGGGCATCCCATCCAGACTCGTTAGGGCATCCCGTCCAGCCTCGCTAGGGCATCCCGACCCAGCCTCGCTAGGGCATCCCGACCCAGCCTCGCTAGGGCATCCCGTCCAGCCTCGCTAGGGCCTCCTGACCCAGCCTCACTAGGGCATCCCAACCAGCCTCACTAGGGCATCCTGACCCAGCCTTGCTGTCAGCTGCCCATAGACACACCATGCCAGCTGGACCCAAGGAGCAACTCTAGGGACCTACAGAATCATGAGACACGAGAAGAGTTTCTTGTTTTACACCCCTCAATTTTAGAGTAGTTTATGACATAGCAAAGGCCAACAGAAATATATTTTAAGAAAAATTTGTAAGTGCAGAAAATTTTAATGAGAAACATAAGTCACTCATAATTCCACCAACCCAAAATAACCAGGGGAGATGTTTTGGCGTGTTTTTTGTGGATTTTTATATTTAGTTACAAAGCTGGAGAGTGAAAAGGGAGAAACCATAGGAGAAAGATAAACGCAAGGAAGAAGCAAACCCACCCAGAGTTTCTTAGCTGTGTTTAAAATTGTGTGTGCCTCCTCATCTAACTGGTGTTTTCTCATTTCATTTACTATTTCTAGAAAATATGGCTTTCCTTGATGTGGTAGCATCGTTCAACATCACAGTTTTCCTAATAGTCACTTTGTTAAATAATGTCACTTAGGTGAGGTCCTTTGTCAACGTCTGAACCTGTGAATTCAAGCACCCGAAACAGTCTAATTGATTTAAAATGAAACCAACAGGCTTTTTATTGGCTCTCTTACGTTTTTCACATTTTTCTGAGCCATTGAGTGGATCCTGAGATGGGGTTGGTGCTGTGCCGTAGGAATAGGAAGCTGTCCTCACTTGCTGGTCCAGGACAGGAAGTGGCTGGTGGGACAGGAAGAGCATGGTTCATCACTGTTGCTGGACAGAGTCCCTTCCTGGTCATTTTTTTTTTCTTTCTGTTGTGCCTGTAGCAGCTGGACTCCGGCCTTGCTTGCTCTGGGAATGTGGCCTGGCTGGGCAGACACCGGCCACTTCCTGCCAGGGCCCTAGGTCAGAGGTCTAACAGGGAGACTGGGGCCATCTGAACCTGTGTGCCACAGATGCTGTGTTTGCAGATTCATTCGCCTCTGAGTCCTGGAAGGAGAGGAGTCTGTGAGCGAGACCTACTCAGGCTGTGGCTGGTGTCACTTCAGGAAGCATGGCTTATAGGCCACAAACAAGTCCAGAAGAAGGCCACAAATTCATAATCTTCAGGAACTGACACCCATTCTTCAAAGTCCTCTGTTTCAATTCTCCCCGCAGTCTTGGACCCCCCCCAATCAGGACCCGTTACCCCATCCCTCTGCCAGGCACCTCATTGCAGCTCTCTTACAGGGATACTTCCTGTTGAAGTCAGAGTCCCCTTGCTAGCCTTGCTCCTGCCCCTCTTCCCACCGGTCCTGTAGCCCGAAGCCTAGGGACAAGCCCGGCAGAAGGTCAGTTATCCCCAGAGCTATGGGGTCCCTCTTCACAGGGCTCTCTTTCCTCGAGGGAGGCGGGAGGGAGGCAGGGGAACACAGATGGCTCCCGTGGTGAGCATATCTTCCCTAAGACAGTCTGGCCAGGATCGTGTGACACAGTTCACCCTCAGAGCCCAGCACTGGCCATCTGGCCCTTGCAAGGTTTGCAGATGCACAGCCTCAAGGAAACAGAGCTGAGGGCCATGCAGAGGGGTCAGAGACAGGGAGGCCAAGGGCCTTTGCTCAGAAGCATGTGTGACAGTCCACAGTGGGCTGGGGTCCTGGGAAAAGGCAGTGGAGCCAGAGCGCAGTGAGCTCGCAGAAGCCCTGCCACCCTGAGCTGCACTCGCCCCTCCCTCGGCCTCCTCCTGCTAGCGCCCTCTTTTGCACTCAGCATCTTGGATGATTTTTTTTTTAATTCTGCAGCAGCCTCTGCATCAAGAAATGCTCATAAACTGCTCACGGCCTGAGTGGCAGGTAACAGTCCACTGGCATGATCAATTTGCAGAAGTTAGCAAAAGCCAAATACTTGCCTGGAAGCTGGGCTTTTCCATTTAATTGCTGCTGGCTGCAGCGATCTACACAGGCACCAGGTTGCTTTAACCCAGTGGGGAATTCTCAGTCCCCCATTACACACACGTCAGTCCTTCTGAGGACATGTCTAGTAGAGAAATCCAGAAGACCGTCTCTGGGGTCCCCTCCTCTTAGCATGTGCACTTGGACCAGGAGGCGACTGCTGGGAATTGGAGAGGCAGGGGCATTCGCACCCCATCAGGGTACAACTCAGAGAGCAACGCTGGTCTTCGTGAGTATTGAGAACACAGAGCGCATTCTTGCTGTTTCCTGTGATCATGGCAGTTTGGTGGCCCGAGGGGGAGAGATACACTGTCTAAGCTAGGTGCCAACCAACACTGCTTCCTCCTGGAAACCCATCCTGCTCCTTTGCGCCTGCAGCCCAGGTGCAAACGAGGCCGTGGAGACAGAAAACAGTTCCCAGTGCTGGGGGCTCTTGGAATTTCAGTTCAAATTCTCCCTGTTCATTACAGCTATGAAAACATGGTCCAAGGAATTTAGCTGTTTATATAATGTTTATCAAGTCCTACCGGGTAAGCAGGTTTTCAGCCTTCAGAAGACTGATCCATTCACTCACTCAGTCAAGCATTGCTTGAGCCAGGCCCTGTGACAAACACTGGGGCCCTAAGAGGAACAAGATACTGCCTGTGTCCTGCAGGGGTTAGATTCTCATGAGCAGAAACAAACAGGAAGCAAATGCTTCTGCTAGAGGTGATAAGAGTTTAGCCAAGATATGGAGAAAGGGCTGTGGAGGAGGGACCACAAATCCAGCAGAAAGCAGGACCTCGGAGGTTTCCAAAAGAGGCCAAAACAGTGGCAACCCCAAGGGTCCCCATGAAAGGGAAGCAACTGGGGCTTTTACCTCGTGCTGGTAGCAGTGACAGTTGGCAAAACTATGTTGGGGACCTGTGACAGTTACCCACTGAAGGTAAATCCGTGCTGCTCCTGTGAGCCTGCAGCTCCACTCCTGGGATCACACCCAAGATAAGTGTGTGCATGTGTCCTTGGAATACATTTATAAGAGTGTCCATTGAAGGTATATTAATGATAGTAAAAAAATGGAAGCAACCCAAAATTCCATCAAATAAAAGGGGGATAACCAAATTGAGATATAGTCACACAATGGAATACTATGCAGCAACAAAAAAGAATATGCTACTGCCTTGTGTAATACCATGCAAGAATCTCACAGACTTAAATATGAGTGAAAAAAGAAAACACAAGAGACTACCCACTGTGCTGCCATTTAGATCCATGCGGACAGAAATCAGCAGAGTTGTTACGTATGGGGGAAGTTTTGACAAGAAAGGCCCCCAGGTGGTGGAGCTGGCTGCGTTCTCCTTCATGATCTGGTGACTGTAGGGTGGTTGCATAGGTAAAACTCCAGACACTGTGTGCTTAATATTCATGCAGCTTACTGTGTGTATGTCATAGCTCAGTGAAATTTTTAAAATTCAAAATCCAACTGAGAAATACCAGGCAGAATGCTATCACTTCCTGCTCTGGAACACCTGTAGGATCCCTGAGCTGCAGGAATTATGGACAATATACCAGATGAGCGCAGAAATGGACAGAGTCCAAATGGCATGGGTCCCGCTCACAGCATGTGGCCCTGGGAGAAGCCTCCCTGGACCCACATCCAGCCATTTTAAATTGGCACTAATGGCACGCAAGCTGACAGCATCTGAAATTGTTCAGTGTCATCTCTGCACATAAAAATCTGATCAATAAAGGCCCAAGTGAATGTCAGTGTTTTCTACAGAGATACCCGTGTTTTAAAGTACAAGACTCTATTTCTATTTTTAATGACTTTTTAAAAACTTTTAATCATGAATATAATTTTAAGCATGTAAAAATACAGAGAAATTCTAATATGTACCCTAATCAATTCAATTTAACAATTGTTTACATTTTTATTATATTTTCTGTATTGTTTCTCTGAATTCATTTTTTAACTATGTCATTGTGCAAAAAGAAACATTTAGAAAAAAGCAGAATTATAGTGAATCCCGGGTACCCAACACAGTGACGTCATAGCTAACCTTGTTTCCTTGTCTGTCACCTTCTGCCCAAGAATTATTTAGAAACAAATTTCAACTGACATTTCATGCACAAATAATCACGTGCATATCACTAACGTAGGTCTCTTTTAAAAGATAACCATGAGACTCGTTTCAGACCTTTAAAGATCAACAACGTCTTTGCGTCTAATACCAAGTACACGTTCAGATTTCTCCCCTAAAGGATTTTACAGGCTGTTTGAACCAGGACTCCAGCAAGGTTTGCATCAGTTCTTTCTGAATCATGGGTCCCCCTCCTCGCGCTCTGGCAGGTCATTTGTTAAAGATGCTAGGTTGCTTGCCCTGCACGTTAATGCTGCTCACATTTTTGCGTGTAAAAGATTCACCAGGCCAGCTTGTTAAGGTACAGTCCTGGGCCGCAACCCCAGAGTCCAAGAGTGTAGTCCACTATAGGCCAGAGTTGCATTTCCAACTCGCTCCCTCCGGAACGGTGCTGATGACGGTCCTGAGCCACAGGACAGCCCACTCCAGTTCCACCGTCCACACGCAGCTGGCTGCACCCCAGCACATCGCCGAACGTGCATCTCTGCTTCTTGAGTGTTTCTAAAATCGACGTGCCTGGGGCTGTGTGTGGCGTTGCGCATTTCCATCTGGGGACACCCTCTGGTCAGTGAGCAGCTACTGAAGATATTCTCAGTCTCTGGTTTCACCCGGGTTGCCAATGGGGAAACCCTCATCCTATGGTTCTTTCTCCGTCTACCAACTGGTCTTCGCTCACCAGCCTTTCCATACCCTAAGACAGATCTCCCGCGGAAAAGTCAGGGGAAGAGCTCGAACCCGTGTCTGCATGAACCCATCTTCAGCATCCTGAACCACCAAAGAGCTTCTTTTTCTGTTCTTGCTTTTGTTTTTTTTATCTATCTTAAGGAATTCACGAACACAGATTTACTTGATGTTTCAATACACTAAGGTGTCCGCTCAAATCTGGGTCCTTTCGACATGAGTGTGGTGACCTTTGAGAGGCTCTTCTGCTATGACGAGATTCTGTAGGGTCACCTTATACGTTGCCTGCCCCAGACTTGGAATCGGCCTTCTCTCTCGGGAGCCTTGGATGGCACACGGAGAGCGGCGGCGGGCTCTGAAGCACTTGCACTGGTGGGTTGCTTATTCTTTCAGAACTTTTCAGGGCATAAGGTCAGGGAAAGTTTTATTTTTTGAAAATAAAATATAACATGAGTTTACACAAATACTTTCAGTTGGAATTTAGGGAGTATTTTATTTGATTTAGTTAACCTTAAATCTCAGATCAACCGCCCTAACCCTATAGCCAATAACTTGATTGTTAAAACTATTTATATTGCTTTTTCTCTCCTATGTTCTTTTAATGTTTTAAAATTATATGGAATAGTTTTTTGTGGTCTTGCAGTAAATCGTCGTATAACCAGGTTGCTTTGGTTCATTTTGTTTTTCACTTCCAAGGACTGATTTTTTAAAAAATACCTCAATTTGTTTCATAATTATTCAGAAATATTTTCATGGTTTCAAAACCAAATCTACGTACCAAAGCACATTCAGAGAAGTCTGGTCCTTACTTTCCTCTCCGTCTTGATTCCTTCCTCCTCTTACGTGAAATGACTTTTAAAAATATGGTGGTTTATTTTTTATTTAAAAGCAATACAATAATTGTGTATACATTTGTTCATATCACAGCTTCCTGGACACATACTAGTGCAGCCCACATCGGCTTCTCCACCTAGCTTCCAAGAATGCCAACGACTTTTTCATTAAATGGCAGTTCCATTTTCTGGCATTCAATGATTAAGAAAACATACAAGGCTCAACCCTGCCTTCAGTGGCACTTTTAAATAGATCCATAGTTAATATTTAATTAGATTTGTTAATCTCAATGGGTTGATGTATAATTATAAAATGTCAGTTCACAAGTCTGCCTGGACTTTGATAAACAATTCCAGAGCAAACCTTGATCGGAGTTGCCCAGACAGTCAGGAACCACAGGACAGCTGCTGTTTCCCTTTTTTATTTTCCCTTTTAAAGTTGGGAGTGACTTCATATTTAACGGAAGTCCCAAAAACAGTACAGGAAGCTCTCCTTTTTCCCTCACCTACCTTTCCCTATCGTCCACGTCTAAAACAACAAGAAATGGTTGCAGAAACTAAGGCACCAACGTTAGTCTGCTGCTGTTAACTAAATTCCAGGTCTTATTCCCTTCTCACTGGTTTTTCCACCAATGTCCCTTTTCTGTTCCAGAATCCAGTCGAGTGTTGCATTCAGTATCTTTCCATTTTTAATTGACCTAAAAATCCACAGATGTTATAAAGTGCTCACCTCATTTAAGTAGCAGAGGACAGAAACTGAGTGGCCTACTACCAGCAGGATGATCCCAGGACTTCAATGCAAATCTGGTAGAATCTATTGTATTAGAGGCAATCTGGCTTAGGGGAGGAAAATGTGGATTCTGCAATTAGGTACGCCCAGGTTGCAGGTTTGAGTCCTTGCTTGGGCTTCTACTTCCTAGATGTGAGATCTTGAATATTTTATTTAATATCACTGAGCCTCGGGTTTTCATCTGTAACACAGGAAATGAAAACATGCAATAGGGAAGTTTTTCCTTCACGTGTGAAGGGTTTGGATCTAGAAAGTGCTCATTACACAGCAATTGCCATTATCACGGCACAACTGTCAGGCAGGCCTGTGACCTGCATTTGGGACCTGGATGTCTGGTATCTGTATCCAAAACGTAAACCTCTCTTATAAAACAGATATGGATTTTATTCCACCCGCTGACTATGGGGTGACAGCCCAGATGTTCAGCCAGTGAATCAGTGATCCTGGCCAGAGGGAGAGTCCCGGGGGCTTCTGCCTCTAAATCTACCATGACTCACATATGAGTCGCTGGCTCCTGCTTGTCAGAGGAGGTTTCCCGCCAGCATGCACTGACATCATCCTGTGGGCAGAATTTCACCAGGTTAAAAAAAAAAAATCCAGTAAATTAACACATATATATTTTTAGTTTTCAAAGGACTGTTAAGAGCTTTTTAAGTTTTCTCTGACAAGTTTTTGCATTGTGTTTTCATGACAGAAAGCAAATGCTCCTTTGTGGAAAATTACTGCAGCCCTGGTTTTGTGTGTGTGTGTGTGTGTGTGTGTGTGTGTGTGTGTGTGTCCTTGGGTGCGGGCATGAATTTCTTCCTCTTCTTCTTTTGCAGGGATATGAGAGACTTTTATGTCACTTTCCAGAATAGAACTTAAAAGTAGGTCAGGGAGAGAACCATGAACTGGGCCAATCCCAATAACCTGGCAGCAGGCAGCAGGGGCCAGTGCCAGTGTTCAAGCTCAGACCCGTGGTGCCTGTTCTGCAAGGGCCTAGAGGGACATAGGGACATGTGGGTGACACCAGCTCTAGTTGCATGCATTCTCTTTCTCCAGGGCTGTGACTGTTGGTGTTAGTCATGGTGACCTCACCAGCAGATTTAAGCCTGATACTCCGGAGGAAGCCCAGCGGGGCTGGCACTGCCCTCTGCTTGGGGAACCAATGGGTGACATACTTTCTTCTTTCTGTGGACAGATGGGTAAGTGGCTGGGTCCGAATAGCACAGCCACATATGGGATCATGCTTCTGACATTTCCGTGCAAAGGAGCTGAATGAGGAACCCAGTTCCACATCACCCCCACCCAGGGTGGGGGTTGCAGTTCCCTTGGTGGAGCTGGGAATGTGCCTGCAAGGATCTGGTGGCAGAGCCAGCCTTACCTTACTTAGTGGCCCCCTCTCCAGTGGCACACCGCTTCCTCACCCCTGAGGAGCGGTGAGGCACACACGACCGTCTACATCTTGCTCTCACGAGAGACTGCACTGTACTAATGGTGCTGGATTTTGATTTCCTGAGAGCAGATTTTGTAAGTTTTCTTGGCACTCCGCCAGGTGGCAGGGGCTCTTAACACACTAGATTGTGATTTTTTTTTTTTTTTTAAGCACCGTGTTTGATTTTGTGTCTGGGGCTCTTCGGCATGAACTTCTGAGTTATTACCCACACACACATTTCTGGTTTCAAATTATTCTGACTCAGGCTCTTATTTGTTTTTTCCATCATTGGCAATATTCTCAAGAAACTGCACTCCTTATCCATTGTCTGATTACCAGAACAAAACATAGTTTGAGGTTGTTTGGAACCTTAAAAGAGTTTCATTTCATTTCTATTAAATTTAAAAATAGTACCAGAAGTAATAGACTTAGTTAAAAATCGAGGATTTTAGAAAATAAAACACATCCCAATACAGGTTGCTGCTCTGTGGAAATCAGTTCTAATTTGATTTACAATGGCTATGGACTTCAACTGGAATGAGGACGGAGGTCACTGGGGCATTTACCGGAGAAATAAAATCTTGTCCACTTATCTTGTTGGACCTCAGCAATAAGTGTACTTAGTTGGAATCACCCCGTTCTTGCGCCTTGAAAACAGTATGACCAGGAAGCTTCTTGGATGCACAATGGCTCATTTCTGCCCTCAACCAGAAATTGCTGTTCCTTCTCTGTGCCAGGCTCTAGGCAAGGCGAAGCCATACCCGATGTGCTAGCAAGCAAGACAGGAGCCTACCTCCAGGGGAACCCTGTTTTTTTATTTTTATTTTTTGTTCAGGGCTGAGGACCGAACTCAGGGGCTTGCGTGTGCTAGGCAAGCGCTCTGCCACTGCGCTAAACCCCAACCCCGAGCCCTGTCTTTTAATGCTAGCAGGTGTGCACAGCAGTCATGACAGCCTCCAGCAGGGAGTGTCCTGCTAGCGGTGGCTACATATAACCTGGCAGCAAGATAGAAGGCGTCATTTTGCCTGCAATCGCAGAGAAAACAGCACAGGGGAAGTGGTCACACTCCGGGCCTTGAAGGATGGTTATTCCGACCTCGGGAGAAGCGAGTGGAAAACCATGGAGTGTTAAATACTTTGCAGATGTCAGGGGCCCCGTGGGACTGAAGGAGGGGGCTGCGCTAACGGGTGGGAAAGAGATGAGCCTGGGAGCCCTGGTTGTGCGCCAAGCAACGACGCCAAGCAACGAGCATGGTGTGGCCCGGGAAGCAGATCTGAGCTAATGCTGGAGGCAACAGGAGCTCATGGGCATTTCGTCAGCGTTCGTTTTAGAAGGGCCCCTGCATGGCCGTAGCTGGGAAAGCACAGCCGCCCGACCCCCGGGAGCTAGAAACTGTCTTCAAGGGGAGGCGTCTTGATTGTCTAACCCTGGCGCTGGGGACAGAGGGTGGAGAGGACTTGATGGAAGGGTATTGTTGATGGGAAAAGGAAGGAAAGAAGGAAGGAAGGAAGGAAGGGGCCAAAAAGGATTGTCATGTTTTTGGCCATCATCAGGGAGGAAATGAAATAGAAGATCACTGGAGTCAGACAGATTCAGCCTCCAACCCAGTTGCTCGGTGTGTGCGTTTGAGCTGATGGACAAGTCAGGGCTCAGGGGCTCATCTGATTCCACAGGGTGACGAGCTCTCGCAGGCCCAGGGCAGAGTGGCCGCAGGGCAGATGCTTTTGTGTGGGCTCAAAGCCACTCTCTGTATCATAAGATTAAGGAGGAGGTCTTTGAGGACAGGAACTGCCCTGCCCTTAGTATTTGGGGCTCTTGGCTCAACTTTGGGGTCTTTGCTTGTCAGTTCAGCCTGGGATGAAGCAAGCTGAAAAATCACTTGCAAGAATGTCTTGGGAACATTCGGGGAGAGGAGCACTGGCACGTTAAGATGGAGGGAAGCAGCTGGTGAGTTTACCCTCTTGTTGGGTGTCTGTGAGCTCCTGGCCATGGGGTCCTGCTGTGTCAGGGGCTGGTGGAGGTGAAGATTTCAAATGCTTCGTCACTGCTAAAAAATTAAAGCTGCATCAGATGCCAAACCAGAGCTTAGAGTAGGAGGAAGAACAATTGGTCCCAGCCCGAGAACTTGTGAGTTTTTTCTATGTGAGTTCATCGAGGGATTAATGGGAGAAAGGAGCCCCAGATAAAAGCACCCACCAGGATGCGGAAGCACAGAAAACTGAAACCCAGGGAGTAGAATGAAATAACTATGGTGGGGGCTGGCGCGATGGCTCGGCAGTTATGGTGCTTGCCTGGCATGCACGAGTGCACGAGTTCAAACCCTAGCACCACGTATACAACGAAGAGTCCAAGGAATGAAAGTCACATGAAAAACTAAATAAAAAATTGCATCTCTCTCACTGTCTCCTCTTTAAAAAAAAAATGTAACTGATGAAGGAGGAGGCCTGTGTGCCACAGGTGAGGCTGGGCAGTGGAAGGGATGGAGGGCCACCACGCCATGCCCGGTAGCCACCATCCGCAGAGTCGCCTGTAAGTGCTCCCTCACCCGGACGGAGTTTGCTCTTTGCTTCCACGGGCTGTTGTTGATGTGCGTGAAGTCTTGGGTAGAGTGTCAGCCCTGGCTCTTTGCTTCACACACAGGGTGAATTGGAGGGTTGACAAGCCAGGGCTTGCAGCTAGCAGAAGCTAGGCGGGGACGCCACAGAGGAGCTAACAGTCCCAGGGGCAGAGGCCCCGTCGTGTGCAGTGAGCCAGCCCTCTCCCTTGGCCTCACGCAGACCCCTCTTGGAGCTCTGCGGCCACATTTGGGCTCCTTAGTTTAAGAAATCTAGGAGCTGGAGAAGATCCAAAGGACAGCAATGGACATGATTACACAATGAGAACAGAACCCAAGAGGCACGTTAAAGAAATTAGGGTTGATTTGCCTAAAAGAGCAGAGATGAAATGGAAATTAGATTCAAGTTCGTGAAGAGAGGCCCGGGTCCTCTTATTTTCTTTCTACTTTCAATATCACTGAGTAAGAGACGAATGGCCAACGTGGCCCCTGAGAGGTCAGGAAAAGGAATTGCCGGGCAGCACAGGCGTCTCTTGGAATGGCCGTCCCTGCAGCCCATGTGAAGGACGTCCTGCCCCTTCCCAGGAGGAAACCAGCTGGAGACCAGATACGAGCCCAGCTTGTCCCCAGCTCTCCTGGCTTTTGGGAGCCCAGACAGTGTTTCTGGGAATGGAGACCAGGTGGTGGGGGCACCCCGGTGTCCCCTGGTGGGTCTCCCCACCCAAGAGCAAGTGGGACTTTTCACTGTGGTTTCTCTTGCTGCCGTCAAGATAGAGCCATCAGCAAAGCCTGGAGCTTCTTGGCAGCTGGTAAGAAGATGGCTCGCAATTTCCAGAAGGGGCGTTGTAAATGAGATCACGTGCAGGGAAGACACTCAGAGAAACGGTGGGACCTCATGCCTGGGTGGTTTTGCTTTGGGTATAGAGGCTCCTCCGTTCCTGGGTCGCCTGGGTTACTGTCCATCATGGAGTCACAGGAGCCAAGGCGCAGAACCAAGCGTGTGTGTTTGCCTCCTCCTGCCCCAACACACTGCAGAAAAGACAGCTCTATCTACCCAGAGAAGAACTGCACCGCTGCTGCTAAGCCAGGATGCTCACATGAGGGGAAGCGCGCTGTTGATAACCACAGCAGGACAGAGCTGGCACCCATGACCACCTTATTCACACCCCAAACTCAAAGCTCAGAATCAGGAAGGGAGATGCCCTGAGGTGATCAGGAGTCCTAGAAACTGGGGGGAAATGTAGCATGGAAAGTGTTTGCTTTTGAGTCCGCATTAGTTATTGCTGTGTAACAAACCACCCCCAAATTAGGGGCTCAGAACAGTATTCATTATCTCATGAGGTTCCTTGGGGGGCAGGCGTTGGAAGCAGCTTAGCAGATGGCTCTGCCTCAGAGCCTTTCTGGAGGTTGCTGCCAGATATTGCTTAGAGCTGCTGCAGTCCGAGAACTTGACCTCCCAGTAAACTCGCTAACACCGCAGGAGCACTGGGTCCTCACTCAGTCCTCCCATGGGCTGGGAGCTTCCTCACTAGATGGTGACTGATTCCAGGAGGGAGGCCCTTCACTGGTCCGACAGAGAACTCAGCGTCACTTCAGGGGCTGTGTCACCAGGCCCTGCTAAAAGGGAAGTGGATCCAGTACCGGTTCTTCAGTGAAGGAGTGGCTTCTACCTTTGGTCATTCTTGTGAGTTTGTGTTCATTTTCATTCCATCTGCCCTTCCACTCATCTCTCCAAGAGACGGCAGGAAAGATGGGCACATGCAGCCAGGAGGGCCATCTCGGCCGCTGGGAGTACTCCTGGGTGCTAAGTCCCTCTAGATGGGTGAGAGCTACTGAGTTCCCATCACAGTGTATGTAGGTGGAGTTGACTGACAGGTGACTCAAGTCCCTTCTGCCCCAGAGCATCCATGGTCATGTTCCACTGCCCTCAGCGTTCTTGTTTAGAACACAGACTGCTGCTTATTAAGTACCGACTGTGCAATGGTGGATTGTTTCTGCACAGAGGGACTCACTGAGGAGCAGGTTTCCAGGAGGTAAAAGCACATGTTCTTGAAGTGAGATCTACAGAAAGAAAAGCAGCCTATGTGTTCTTAGAGGCCGATGGGAACAGGACTTTCAATCTCTTTAAGAGATGGAATTAAAAAGATTTCCAGGAATCTTAATCACAGGGCGACTGTGTTTGTTTACTTTTGCAACAAGCCTTGGGAACTGTGCTTGGAGAGATAAAAGCTGTTCTGTAAGTTTGTGTCTTGAGTCCCATCAAGAGGTTGGGCTGCACGGAGGCCGACCTTGCTCACTGTGATGTCAGGAGTGGCTGCCTGGCAAATCCTGGGACAGGAAATTTTGCCTCCATTTTTCATTTGCTTGTACTCAAAGTGGATTGAGCTACGTGTGAGCTTGGAGAAGAAATAAGTGCCCTGTTCATTGTGAATGCCCAGTCTGTTAACCAAAAATAGCACACAGGAAACGGTATTGCAAAGGTCAATTCTTCTAGAAAGGAAGGGACAACGGGCTGTCTATCTGAAATTTTAATGAACAGATCCTGGCCTCTGACCCACACCATTACCTAACAATCCAGTATTGAGTACAATGTCAGCTTCCATTTCCTATGAATGAGGAGGCAGAATGCCCTTCTGAGCGCAGACCATCTGCCGGACGCGAGCGTGCTCCTGGCCTCCATGGGCTGTTGTTGATGGGTGTGAGGTCTTTGTGGGTAGAGCGTCCGCCCTGGCTCTTTGCTTCGCACACAGGGTGAATTCGAGGGTTGACAAGCCAGGGCTGCCAGCTAGGATGTTCTTTCCTTCCTCTGCAATGGCTGCTATGTTTCATTCAGTCAAACAGCAAGGCCAGTCTTATGGCACATTTAACCTTTTTGACAAAGCTTTGCAACTTCTCGATTAATAAAATTAAACTTTTATTGTAAAGATCGGCAGCTGAATATTAAAGAGCAAAAAGAAATGGAGCATGAGAGAGAAAATGTGTAAGGCCCCATGCACAGCACGTGTGAGGGTCGTTGTGAGTAGGCCCTTGAGCAGTCAGTGAGTCAAGAGGCCAACAGCTGCGCTCCTCTTAAAGCAGGTCTGCCTGCTGACCTCAAAGGAAACAGCTTTTAATTCTCTCGCTCAGTGTTTCGGAAGCTCTGTGAAGCCAGCAGTATCAGAATCACCCAACCTTGTCCCCAGACCTTCACAAGCAGAACCCCAGAATCCTTAGCCCAGGGACCAGGTGGGCGGGAAGGCTCTGTATGAGTTCCTTCAGCGCTGGCTCCCCTCCCCAGGCGGTTTGTATTTTACCCTCAGTCGGCAGATGCTAAAACTAAAGCTTGGACCGCAGGATTAAAACATTGGCTGTACCTTCAACAGACCTGAGGCTACTTCTTTGCTGTATGGTGGAAAAGCTCCTTGACCTCTATAAGTTGCAATCTCTCATCTGTAAATTCAGGACATGGAATTGAAATAAGGCAGTGAGGCTCTTGGCTCACAAGTATGCAATAAATACTGCAGTAGCTGACCAACGGCCTAATTATTATTATTAGCAACCAGCTCACACCGTTCAATAATGGTGACTTACTGTCTCCTACCAGACAGAAAACTCAGAAGGTGAGAAGCATTTCTTTCTAGTTTGCTTCCTAGGTCCTTACTAATTAGGTCCATTGCTAATTCTTACTAGGTCCTGTGCTAATTCTGATTGAATGAAGGAATGAAACAAAGAAGGACATGGAAAGCTGGTTAGTAGCTGGGTTAGGTTCCAGCTGGGGCCTCACCAGGCCTCCTTTCCAGACTGAGGACTGCGATGCCCCACTCCGGGAAGGGGACTATGCCAGTACTTCGTACTGTTCCAGTTTTTACCTTTTAAAAGTCACATATCTTATTAGGAGGGTTGACCTGCTGCTGGAGAACACAGTGAACACCCTGGGGTGGGAGGAGCTAGAGAGAAAAGCTACTTCCCAGTAGCAAGAGATGGAGGAAGGGGGCTTGCCCAGTGAAGGGGGTTAGGTGTCTCTGGAAGGTCTGGGGCCCCAGGTGGAATTGCAGGGTGGACCTGGACCCTGTCTGCAGTAGAATCATCTGTGGTTTTGAACACTGTCTAGGATTTGCCCTTCTGAGTTCATTGGTCTGCCTGGGGTGGCAGGGGATTTAACCCTTACTAGGAAGTTGGCAAGGCTGGGAACCACAGTGGCACCATAGGTGGGTGCAACCATCCTTCAGACCTTCAGCCACTTGAGTGTGTGTGACCTCTGGCTGCTGCTCATATGGTCAGAGTGAGGGCAACAAGTCTCAGCAGAACTAACACAGAGGGTCAGGGGAACTTTCCCGCGGGGTGGCCCAGCACTGGGATTTTTAGCAGGCCAGAGGTCCATTCCAGCACCGCTTTCCTCCCCGTGCCCTGTGCTCCTGGGCACCACATCCCTGGAGCCTCCACCTGAAGACATAGGAGGATGCCCCGGAACCTGTGTTTCTAGGGCCAACCCCAATGCTTCTCAACATCAGGAAAGTTTGGGGAACGTCGTAATCCACCTTTTCCGAAGCCAGATCTTAGAAAGAAACGTGAGCCAACGATCAGCGTGAAACTTAAGCAATGCACGAAAAGCGCCTTGCCTACAGGGCTCCTGCCTGGGAACCCAGGCCTATTCCGACGCCAGGTGCGGGCTTGGGGTCTTACAGCCCGGGCGCCAGCCAGGCTGTAGATCGCCCTTCAGACCCGCTGCTCCTGTCCCGCCGGGTCTAGGCGAGCCGGCAGCGAGCGGCCGAGTCATCATTTCCAGCCTCAGCCTGGAAAACTGGACCGTGCCGCCGCGTGTGCTCTTGGCAGCCGGGCGCCCGGGGCCCCGCGGCCACATCATCCTGGGGCGGGGAAGCCTGCGCTCCGGGCTCGAGCCGCCACCGAGCCACGTCTGTGCCGCCGGCGCGCGGCCCGTGAGGCGCCTGCACCAGCGGCCCCTGGGGTGGGCGAGGGCGGCGCTGGGCGGGACCCTGGCGGGCCGGGGCCCCGCAGCGGTCTCTAGGACCCGCGGGACGCCGCGCGCGGGCGGGGTGCGGGGGAGACGCTAATTTGTTCCGTGGTGATGAGAAGGGTGACTGTCGGCCGCGGGTCCACCCCACAGGCCTGCCTTCTCTCTCCAGCGACCTCCCTCGTCCCCTGGCCAACGCGGACAGTCCGCTCATTTATTGCAACGGCCCGGGCTGGCTCGTGCCAGGACCGCGCGCGCGCGCACACACACACGCGGGGAAACTTTTCTCTGCGAAATGAACAGCTAGACTCGCTCCCCGCCGCGCGGGCGCTGCGCCAGGGGCTCGGAGCCGGCTCGCAGCCGCAGCAGAGCCCCCGGCCGCGACGCCCGGCCCGCGCCCGCCTGGGATGGTGCCGCGCTCGCCGCCGCGCCCCGGAGCTGCTGCACGGAAGCCTGGCGACCATGGCAGCGCGCCCGCCGCCCGCCGCCCCGGCCCGCGCCCTCCTGCTAGCCCTGGCCGGGGCTCTGCTCGCGCCCCGCGCAGCCCGAGGTAAGTCGCGGAGCCCAGGGAGCTGCCCGCCCGCATGGGGTCGCCCGATCCCCGACCACCACGCGCTGCGCCGGGCGTGCAGAGTGCCAGGGCTGCCCCGAGAGGCGGCTTACTGGGACTCGCGCTCCCAGAGACCGACCCCCTCCCAGGTACACTTGGCTCGGGGTCCTGAAGCAGCCTCTGCCAGGCTTGGATGGCGCATCCCTGGGCTTCTCCCACGTCCTCTCCCCTCTTGGGTGACATTTGCTCGAAGCCCTCTCAATATCTTGACAGTTACACGTGTCGCCCGGAGTGATGTTCGTGGGGTCGTCTTACTGACCCTGCCCCGTAGAGAATCTCCCACCCCAACTTCTGGGTCAACCTCCCAGAGGTTTTCTTTCCACCCTCCGCCTCCCCTCCCCATACACTTGGGGACCAGCATTAGCCACGCAGGTAAACCAGCCCCTCCGCAGCTGTGCTTGCTGCGATCCCCAGCGCTCGCATTTTTGTAAATTGACTCTTTTACCAACTTCATCCTAGTCCCCCGATCCCCCAGCTTTCAAATCATTCGCTAGCGGTCGCAGCCAAACTTCAGCATAATTCGTCTGCCTACATTCGCGTATATCAACCTCGAGTAAAGCGTGTCCTCATTCAGTTAAACTAAAGTGCAGGTACTATAGGTGTTTTACAGACTCAGATTTTCCGGAGTTGAATCCCCTTAAAAATGGGCACCTGTGGATCATTTTGCGTAACTAGGGTTCACTCAGCAGGTGCCTTTTTAAAAATTCGGGAGCTTCCTCTGGGTCCCCGCTTCCGTCGTCTTCTTTCTGTCGCTAGAGGCGCTGTCCGTCCACCAAAGAATGATTTGCCTTGGCCTGGAACTCTACATTTCTATGATTCTATATAACAGGCATTTATTTTTCAACAACTGGCCTCAATCACCGACCGTTACCACTTTATGGTAGGTTTTATTTCGCAATTGCCACTGCTACCCTCCACCCCGACCATGCCTACTGTAATGCGGCTACAACACAGTTCTTGTTAAAATCCACACTGAGGTAAAGACAAATTTGGAATTAATGATTAAATAAAAGGATTAAAAGGAGCAATGAGAAAGCCCAAAAAGAACACGGCTGACTCTTTGAGGAGCTCTGACCTGCAAATGGAAATAATAGTAGTCAAAAGTTTCTTGAAAGTGTACAAATTGGCCCTTTTGAATGTTTATTACAAAGGAACTTTCAAAAAAAATTGCGGGAGTCTCCAAGTGTGCCTGAGGTGGTCTTTAACTTGGAACATGCACCATACACAGAAGTCTGCTGAGCATGGCTGTTTCTTACAGGAAAATGTCTATTAAATTAAGTGAACAGTTATTTCGTGGGTTTGGGCTTTTATTACTTTATGACTACAACTTTGGTGGAGAGTTTCCCTAGAATAGATGTGCCCCCAGACTGAAAACATGCATTGCTTGTTTATCCTTGGATTCTCAGTACCAGATATTAATCACTGCCTCAAATCATGTGATTGAGGTTGTTAAAAATGCACAGAATCAAACATTTCTTCATGAGAACAAGAGGAATTACAACTTGAAGCAGAGCATATTCTGGGTTTGCCCCCAGCCTTTTCTGTTATCCTGAGTCCCTGCACTTTTTCCACTTGATAACTGCTGTGATAAATAAATCCTAACAGGTCCAAAACAGAACTGTGGACTCCAAACCCTCTTCTTCCAAGTGCTACTTTCTCCTGAGTCTTCACCAATTCAGTGGTAATGTCCTCTGCCTTTTCCAGAGGTCTCATGCTAGCACTTGGGAGATCATCCCTGAGTCTCCACTTTCACATCATAAGCAATCAAACTCCAGCCTATATTTCCATCTGTCCGCATCCTTCCACCTCCAAGTGTGCCTTCCCCAATCCAGGCCACCTAAAACATTCCTTCTGTAGAAAATTTTAGGATAGTTGCCTCCTTTTTCTCTTGTCCCTGCATGGGGTATTCAACCTCACTATTTTCGATCATAAGTCAGATCATGCTTGTTTACTGTTTAAAACTCTTCATTGGTTTTCTCTCACCCTTGGGAAAGACAGTTCAGCACTCTGTATGACTTACTATCTGTTTTGCTCTCGAATCTTGCATTCTTCACTCTGCTTACTCTACTACACACATCAGTTTTTCTTTTCAAGTTTTCAATATGGTGTTGCCATATTTTTTTTTTAAAGTTCAATGTTTTCACCATGAAGTCTGTACATATTTTTCCCAGTTGGGCCATCAGTGTTCCATGACACTATTTCATTCCTTTTCCAACTTTTTGGTTTTCCATAGAGTTAATATTTGCCTTTTGTTTTTGTATGTTTATTTGTTTTATTGTTCATTTTGTTTTCTGTATATCAAACTGTGACATTATGACATATAAAAGAAATACATATATTTAAACTATGTCCTGGTTTCTGGCATATAACTTCGCAGAATCTCTGGAGTGATAAATGTCCTTCATAAGCTAAAAACTTGGGAGTTTCCACTGGTAGACTTAAAGTAGCTTCAGGATGGAGCTGACCATTAGAAAGACCATTGCATGATTAGATTTGGGACATTCAGCCTTACTTCCTCAAAGTCCAGAGAGGGGAGAGAGGCTGAAGGTTGAGTGATCATTAATGGTCAGTAATGTAATTGATCATACTTATGTCATGAAGTCTCCATAGCAATTCAAAGTGATGGGCTTGATAGTTTCCAGATTGCTAAACTTGTGAAGGTACCTGGAGAGGGCATGGAAGCTTTCCCACATTCTTTTTCCTATGTATCTCTATCATCTGGCTGTTCATTTATATCCTTTGTTAGCCTCTTTATTAGTATAATAAACTAATAACATAAATGGTTCCCTGAGTTCTGTGAGCCATCCTAGAAAATTAATCAGACCAGAGGAGGTGATCATGAGATAGCAACTTTTTATTTTCCCTAGGGTTAGTAGTTGCCTTTTCTTTTTTTATGTTTGTTTACTGTTTATAGCCAGTTGATCAGAAGTATAGGTGACAACCTAGGACTTACAATTAGTATCTGAAATAAAGGCAGTTTTGTGGGACTGAGCCCTTATGGGATTGGATAGGTTAAGATGCTTTGCTAGGTATCTCTGGATAGGTAGTGTCAGAATTGACTTAACATGTAGGACACTCAGTTAGTGTTCACTGAATAACTGGTTACTGTTGGGAAGAAACTCCACACATTTTGGTGACCAGAGGTGAAACATTCTGTATTGAGAGTGAGAATAGGAAAAGCACTTTGGTTGAGGGGTTTTCTTACTACACAACCTCTGCTTTATCTACCAGCTTTCTGGAAGTACTGTGAAAGTCCTTCCAATATGAGGAAACACACCACATAATCTATTGATTACTTACTTTTACTTGGTGTTACCTTTCCTGGGGTCCTTCACCCTCCTGTCCTAAAGTGAACCAGCTACTTTTTAAGTATACAGGTCAGCTGTTGTCACTATCAAGATGCTGGAAATCCCTTTCCCATCCTTCCCATGTTGGATCAGCTGTTTTCTGAGCACCATAGCATTTTCTTTTGGAGGTGGTTCCTTATTTTTGTACAACACATATTCCAGTAATTTTCTAAGGAAGACTGTTTGGGAAATAGTTTTTTTGATAGCTTATGAATGTGTCAAGGATGCTTTTAGCTGGGAATAACAGAAAACCTAATGGTGATTTTTAAAAGCACTCGTGAATTAAGCAGTACAGTAGCAGTTTGTACTGTCAGTGATGTAATCAGAAGCACAGTGATTGTCTCATTTTCATCTTCCACACTTAGACTTATGGCGAGGCCTCATGATTTCATGTTGACTGCCACACCTCTTGGTTTCAGGTCTGCATTCTAGGCAATAACAAGGCAGACATGGAAAAATATATATATATATAACCAGAGAATCACAGCCTCTGGGACAGGAGTTCCCTGTGTTTCTCCTTCTCCTTTGCTAGCAAAGCAATAAAACTTGTTTTTCTTTTTCTCAAAAAAAAAAAAAAAAGAAAGAAAGAAAGAAAGAAAAAGAAAGCAAGCAAAAACCCAGAGGCAGCCAATTCAATTTTTATCAGGAAAATAACATAATAACATTTTCGTAAGCTTTTTAGCAGATTTTCTCATAGACTATCTCATGACACAGACTATCTTTTGCTGCTTAGGATGGTAAAAAATAAATATTTGTTGCTATACACATTTATGATTGAAGCAAAACAGTTCTGTGAGAAAGAAAGAAGGTTGGAATATATGTGTGCCACGCCATGTGAGCATGCATGTATATGTGAGTACATATTATGTAAACAGACATTCGTGTGTATCTGTACATATATGTGTATGTGGTTTCCAGCCATTCCATCCTTCTTTGTTAGTTTGGGTATAAAATATCAAGGTGAGGGGCTGGAGTGGTGGCTAGGCGATAGGGTGCTTGCCTGGCATGCTCAAGGAACCCCAGAGCCACATATACAACTAAGTGCCAGAAAAAAAAAAACCATGTTGGAAAAAAAATGATTCATTCTTTAAAAAAATATATCAAGATGAAAGTCATATCTTCTCAGTATTTTACAAGGGATTTCTTTGTTGTCTTTGTGCCCACCACGACTTTAAAACTTAATGTAATTCTCGTCGTCAACCCTTCAAATGTAGTCTTTTTCTTCCCTGGAAGCTTTTAACTTCCCTTTGTGACTGTTACTTTTATATTTCATGATGATGTATGTTAATGAAATTCTGATCAGTAATTGTGCTGGGATCTCAGAGACTCCTTTCAGATTGAAAATTCGTGTTGTGAAGTTCTACGTATATTTTCTTGCATTATTTCTTCAACTATTTCTTCTTTCTCCTGAAAATATTCTTCAGTTTTCTTATCTATTTTTCATTTCCGTTTTTTTTTTTTTGTTCTCTTTTTCTGGAATAGTCGTTTAGCTGTGTTTTCCAACCCTCCTATTCAGTTTTTAAATTTTTGCTACAGTATATTTAATGTCCAAGTGATGTTTCTTGCTCTCTGAGTGTTCTTTCTTTTATTACAGTGTCTCATTCTTTTTTGTAATGGATACAAGATTTCTATTAACTCTGAGTGCATTATTACTTATTAAACTTTCTTTGTTCACTTTATGGCCACTTAGGTTTGAGGTTCTCTGCCCCATTTGCTATAATCTGACTTTCCTCAAATGTAACTTTTGGCATTCTGTTGACATTTAATAGCAGGGTGTTAATGAGCTAATCGGAATTCTCCGTGCTTCTAAGTTGGATTTATGGACTGGTAGACCTTCATTTTGTCAGGAAATCTCCATATGCCACTGGTGCTTTTTCCTTTTTACCCCTAGGCTGGTCAGTTCGTCCAAAAGAGTCCTTCAGCCTCTAGCTGGAGAGATGTGAGCCGGGCCGTAGGAGCTGTGAGCTGGGGAGAGGAGGGCTGAAGAGGATGGCATACTTTCTTGTTTTTACTTAATTCTTTTTGTTTTAGTTTGGGACTTTGCTGTCAGCTGTCTCTAAGCCTGGGAGTCCCCATGCTCAGAATTCCTGTGCCTTTGGCACAACTGTGTCCGTGCAGAGTAAGGCTGGCCTCTGACAGTGCTGGCTTTGCAAGGGACCTGGGCCTTGTGAGTTCTGCTTAGCTTGTCTTTCAGCCCCAGCCTGTGCTGGCCCTTGGGGTGCTCAGAGCCCTCTTCCTGAGCCTCTCAGGGGTTTTTTGTTTTGTTTTATTTTGTTGTTTTGTTTTCTCCTTCTTGCTTGGGTGGCTGTCCAATTTTCTCTTCTTTCTCTTCTCTCTTAAATAGGTAACCACTGGTCCATCCTCTTTCTTTGTCCAAAGCTTTGCTACTTTTTCTCACCTGCCGCTGTCTTCTCTCAAGTCCGCTTCATATTGTTACTGTCAGTGTTGCTTTTCTGTAGGATTTCAGGTGGCACTGCAGATTGCGAATTTGCCCTGCACAGCCTGCAGCCAGCCCTCATTCTGATTGCCATGCTCCACGGATAGAAACATTTTCTTCCTCTCGCTTGTCCTTTGGCTCTTTCTGTGCCTTCCTTGTGGAAACAAAAATTAAATCCACTTTTAAATGTTTTCAAGATTTCTTTCCAACATCTTTAAAAACTCAAAGTCAACGTATACCTAATTAGATAAATGTTACAGCTGCAGAAACTATAAAAAAAATTAAGAAGTGAAGCTCCAGCATTTAAAGAGTCTAAGCAGTTTCTTCCTGGTGTGCATGAGGCCATGGTGAACTCGCAGTTGCAGAAGCAGGCTTGAGTGTAGAGTGTGTTCTTGGAGCCTTTGGAAGCTACTTTGTTGCATACCCTTGATTCATAAAGTCCCCAATGGCCAGCTCCACTTCCTTCTGGCCGACGCCCACCGGGAGCAGTGCCCATCAGCTCTGGGAATGTATGTGTCGTTTAATCACCAGGTCTCAGGGATGGAGAAGTGAAATCATCTAGCAGAATGTTTTAGCACATAATTTCTGTGCACGTCGAGTGGTGGTTTTTTCCTTTTGGTTAGTATTTTATTAAACCTCCAGTTGTCATATCAGCACGTGGTTACTTAAAATGACATTTATGGAGTGCATGGGTGCCTGGTGCTATACAGGTGCCACCCTCCGCCTCACACCATGCTGGTGGAGGAATCCCACAGCGTCCTGGTCACAGCCCTCACCTACCGAAGAGGATGCCTTCACACTGTGGCGGATGCGAGGCCGTCTCTAAAGCCATGGTTAACATTTTGTGATCTGTGTTTGGCATAATTATAACGCCCGTGGCAAAACGAGATTTGCATTAGCGTGGTTTTAAAGTGAATGACACTACAGCTCAGATCCACTTTGTTTTCTAGGGTGAACAAGCACTTTGTTGCTTTCTGACGGGTGGCCACTCCTACCTCAGGCTCTGTCCAGGTCCTGTGTCACCCAGTTTCCTTGTGCTTTATGTGATGTCCAATAGGCCTTGCTTTCGACTGAAAGATGAGGTGAAGAAGCCAAGTAATTCAGTCTCATGTTGATATTTTTTATCCTTAAATGTCATCCCAGGGCCACATCAAGAGCTCAGCTTGCTTGGCAACTGATTGAAAAGCTGGGCAGCCTCCTCAGGGGACTGGACCCTGGGCCATTCCCTGCCCCCCTGGGCTCCTGTCCCTGTGCATTCCTCACCCCAGCAGAGCATGGTGAGCACTGACCCACAAGTTAACAAGCTCCCTTGTTTTGTGTTTTGCTGTTTGTAATTAAAGCCAGGATAGGATTTTAGCCTTTCTCTTGGGATCTATGCTTGCTTGAATCTGAATGTGACTTTGGACCCTGGTTCTGTGTGTTTGTTTTGATTTGTTGATTGTTGTTTTCCTCATTAAACTTTGTTTAATAGGTTTTAAAATTCTGTGACAGATTTTTGGTTGAGTTGTTTCCATTAAAAAGCACTGAGTTTAAAAATAAATAACTGAAACCTTCCATGCACACACACAAATGGTTCATGAAACACTCTCCTTTAACTCTGAAGGTCTTGCGATGCTCTTTGTCCCTCTCCAGTTTTACTGTTGAACTCACGAGGACAGTCGAGGCACTGTTCTGAGCCGGTCCTTTCACCACTGAGTAAGAGGGGGTGGCGGGGTTGGTCTGATATTTATTTAGCTTTCTGGGCAGTTGATGACCTCGCCAGCTCCGACAGCCTTCTCATCCATACACATGACCTTGTGGCCTGTCTGTCTCAGGAGCAGCAGAATGACACAGAGAGGGAACGAAGCACTTGGCACTGCAGCTGCATCAATGGTGATGGCATCACCAGGTCTAAGGATCCAGGGCCATCTTCCAGCTTCCTCCTAGAGTGGTCATGTGACAGTGCAGGACAGGGACACAGGCAGTGCGTGTTGGCCTGGTGGTTCAGGATAGTCACCTGGGCAGCAAAGCCAGCTGTGCCCATTGCTGCCTGTCCTTGACCTTGAAGCCCACGCTCTGCCCAAGAAGAGCTTCATTCAGACCTTCGTGGTGCATTTCAACAGACTTCACCTTAGTTGTGACATTAATTGGAGCAAAGGTTACCACCATGCTGGGCTGAGACCGGCAGTCTCCATTGGGTCCACTGGGACAGTCACCAACACTACCGATGTCATCGACATCCTGGAGGGGTAGACACAAAGGTTTGTCACTTGGATGAGGTGATGGTAGGGTGCAATCCAAAGGTTCAGGTGGTCCACTTGCTCAGCCCTCTTCATAGGTGACTTCCCACCCCCTTGAACCAAGGCCTGTGAGACCTCAGCTCCAGCATGGTATCACCATCCACCCGGGAATGGGCACCAGTGCACCCGTGTCAGAGTCGACTTCCTCCGCAATTTCCACTTGTCTTTTCTGGCTGGAGGGTGGCTCTGTGGAATCACCTTGGCTAACATCACCAATCGGTTGGTTCACACCCAATGTGCGAACAGTCCACCCTTGGAGACAGAGACCAGCTTCAACTTTACCAACACCAAGAGCTACAGTCGGCACACACGGCCTGAGATGAGCCTGGAACTGTGATAAAGTCTCTGCATCTTGGGGCATCAGTGGACGTCACATGATACCCACTGGTCTCAAGTCTTCAAGGGGATGTCAGTAGTGACACCATGCCCATGCTCAGCTTCAGTTCATAGAACCCAGGCTTTGAAGGAGCCTTTCCCACCCCAGCAGCCTCCTCTGATTTCTTGATGGTTCTTTTGTAGATCCCACCACATCTGTCAATGAGACAGCCAGTAGCGGTGGACTGGTCCTAAGCTATGAGTCTGTCCTTTCCCACGTTGGCCTTGATTGAGCAGTGTTTTTCATGCCACCCGTGTTCTGGCAGCAAACTTGTTGTGAAAGAGCTTGGTTTGGTTCTAATCCTGGGTACCTGTAGTGTTCTTGGGGTCCTGCTGTTAAGGGTTAATTGGTGTTAAATCTGCAAGTGCACCTGCTCTCTGGTAATGGAACAGACACAGTCCTGAAATGGAAAAATCCTACTAAATAAGGTTTTACGATTGAAATCACTTCTTTAGCCAATTTCAATGATCATCTGAGATATGATCATTAAAATCATGAATGAAAAAGAATCTCAACCTTATCATTCTTTAATAAAATAAGAAACTTTTAGAACTTAATAAAAAGGACATAGAATAAATTATACACCCAATTCCTGCCAACTAGATTTCATTATATATGCTCAGAATTTTTTAAAGTTAATGATGTAAAATGTTAAAGATATGTTAAAGGCCACCCCCTTCCCCTGGCCCTCCTTATCTAGAGTTGGTGGGCTGCATATGTTCATATCCTAATCAATGCCTGATGTTGGTTTTGGATTTAAATCTCAACTGTATGGTAACCTACTGTATTGACCAAATTCTTTAAAAAAAAATCAATGTATTTTTAAGACTCATTTGCTACATGTGCTTGGGTCGCTCCTTTTAGCTGAGTGACTGAACCATTCATGTGCCCATATCTGGTAAACATCGGTTTTCTCTAAGTTTTAGATATTGGAATGGTGGACTCTGGTTCATATCTCCTAGGCATAGGTGCAAACTCTAGGGAATCTATTATAAGTGAATTGCTGAGTTGTAGAGTAACCCACTTTCTACTTTTTTTTTTAAAGAGAGAAGGACAGTGAAAGAGAGAGACAGAGAGAATCAACCTTTATTGAGTTTTTCACATGCCTTTTGTTGTCTGACACCTAGTTGTGTACGTGGTGCTGGGGTTTCAACCTGTGTACTTGCGCATGCTGGGCAAGTGCCGTAACCACCAAGCCACCACTCCAGCCCCCCCACTTTCTACTTTAATATATTTTGTTAAATTACTTTTCAGTTTGGTTGCCAGAATCACCACAAAGGGTTTTGGTTACCCCAATTTTGGCAATATTTGGTGTTTTCAGATTTGGCAGGCTGGATATGAAATAGTTCATTGATTTAATTCCCCAGTTACTAAAGATTTTAAAACTATGTGTTTGCCGGTACTTTGTGTGTCATCTTTGAATTATATATTCTTATAGTTTGCCCATGTTGTTTTTAAATTTGGTTTAAACAATTGCTTCTGTCTTTTCTGAACTACAGAAGAGATTTTAAAAGTGATTTCTCTAAATGCTAACTTTTTGCATCATTTTTAGTATAATGAGTTTATTTCCTATTTATTATGTAAGGTCAGGATCTATTTCTTTTTTGTCACATCTAGGTAGCTAACTGTCCCAGGAACATTTATCAAATTCTCCTCTTGTGATCAACACCAGGCACAGAAAGTCCCACGTCATAGGAAAAATCTCAGTGCAGGGCACCCAGGCTGGTTGGTTACCCTAGGCCTCAGACAGCTCATGTGCTCTCTCCTCTTGCCAGCCTTGCCCACTGAGAAGGGTGCCCACAGCAGAGTTTACCCCACAGGTGCGTCGGGAGGACAAAGGGGCAGATGTAGGTAAATGGCTCTGAGCTGTGCCTGGCCCGCTCAGCACTCTGAAGGGCTAATCTCACCTCCTCCTCTCCTTTAAAGCTATCATGACCAGGCTTGAAACTGTAGTCTCTCCTGCCAATTTTGGAATCCTTTTGCTAAATTCTACAAAATACCCTATGTGGACTTAAAGATTCATTTTGTGGGAGAATTGGCATTGTGATATCAAGACTCCCATCACAAATGTGTTCCTTTTTCTGTTCCTTTAAATGTTACTCAATAAGTTTTAAGTAATTTTCTTCCTAAAATTCTTACATGGCTTCATTATATATATATATATATATATATATATATATATATATATATACACACATACCCTAAGTACCTAATATATTTTTGTTGTCATTCTGGATGGCACCACTGGGCTTTTAAAAATTTAAGTCTATAATGTGAAAAATTTAAACATTTTGAGAACAGAAATCGAGCAGACGCAGACTGCTGTAGACCC
Source organism: Aplodontia rufa (assembly GCA_004027875.1). Lineage (NCBI taxonomy): Eukaryota > Metazoa > Chordata > Mammalia > Rodentia > Aplodontiidae > Aplodontia > Aplodontia rufa. The sequence goes on from PVKS010004961.1 coordinate 87,162, forward strand.
CCTCGCCTGTTTCTTAGCCCTGGCATGTACCTGCCCGCGGCCGTTCTTGTTTGCTCCCTGAAAATGTCTTCTCTACAAAGTTCTAACTGGAGTGTCCTTTCTTATTTTCGTGAGTGGACTTTTTGTTCGTTTGGTATTTAATAACTCCAGTTTGTAGACTGACTTTATAGAAATTTAAGAATTGTCACCCAAACGTGACGGTGAGATTTTCTTTCTCCCTGCATAGTTCCTCAGTCCTCCAGTTTCTGTGTCTTTCTCTCTTTGCTGAACTAGCATCTTGTGACAGTGATGACCAAATAAGTGATTCCAGGTGTCCTTGCTTTATGTTTTCAATTTTAATGAGAATGACTTTAGGTTTTGCTATTCTTAGGCATCTTTTCCTTCTTTTCTGTCTCCTATTATATTGCTAACCCGCTATTTACACTTTCTTCTGCTTTGAAGGTTATCTATTTCCTTTCCACATTTTAGTAGCACCATTAATTTTTTTTAAAGAGAGAGGAAGAGAGAAAGAGAAAGAATGAATTTTATTTATTTTTTTCACCTGGCCTTTGTTTCTCCAACACTTACTTGTGGATGTGGTGCTGGGGTTTGAACCCAGGTCCCGGCACATGCCAGGCAAGCGCTCCAACCGCTGAGCCACTGCTGCAGCCCCACCATTGAATTTTTAACATGCACACTTCCGAGTCTAGACAGAGGTAATGGCTTTCTCTGGCTTCCCCCCAGGCTGTCCTACAGGTAATCAGGCTTCCATGCTTCTCATCGCTCCTTCTATAACCTTCTATTACCATTGTTGCCTGGTGTGTGTTCTACCCTTTGGAAATGCACCGCCCATCAAGTAACTCCATGAGGCGGTGGGAGTCTCTGTTCTGTGTTTACAGGTGCAGGTTAACCGATTTCTATTCCTAACCAATTTCTACTTTGCATCATGGCTTCTTGCAAACCACTGTGCTTCCAGATTCAGTTTGCTCCTTATTAAAATAAGCAGCCTCCATTGGCAGTCTCTAAGAGCGTTTCACTGTACTTGGTCTGGAAAGTGTTCATTTTGTCTTTTTCATGAAGGTTAGCTTAGCTCTGTGTTGAGTTCTAGCCTGGCAGTTGTTTCCCTTGAGCGGATGACCCATGTTGTGTCCTGACCTCCTCTCTGATTGGTGGGAACTCTGTAGTGTTAATGGTTATGCTTTGCAATACAACTGCCTTTTTCTCTGGTTGCTATTAAAGTAGTTCTTTGTTGTTATTTTTGTATGTGCACATATGTGCTTGTGTGTGCATATGCACTCCTGTAGTTTTGTTATCACATGCTTTGATATGGATTTACTTTTATGTATGTCTGGTCTTAATGTGCTTTTTGAATCTAGTCAGTTATGAAATATTCTTAGCCATTATGTACTCATTTATCTCTTTGCCCATTTTTTCTCTTGCATCCTTTGTAATAATTGGAAGTTATCGTTCAGTCATCCTGTTTTTAGCTTTATATTCTGGGCGATGTCTCCAAGTCTAAATTCCAGTTCACCAAT